>QLSR01000065.1:135685-215817 GCA_031780015.1 Citrullus colocynthis | reverse complement strand
AAAAAAAAAAAAAAAAAAAACGCTGCCAACATTTTAATGTTATAGATTTTTTAAACTTTTTTTTGTTTCCAAATATTTTTGAATGGTTAGTATGTTTTTCAAAATTTATAAACCTTTGGAAAAATGTAATCTGTAATCATTTTATAATTTGAGGGTTTGATCGTACATAACAAAAAAGGAAGGGTCAGAAGAGTGAGATGAAATTAAAAATGGGTGAGTTTGATTGTTTGTAACATCCTCTAAGAGGACATTTAATACAATTATTATATATTAAAAAAATATCAAATTATTTATAAATATAAAAAAATTTTACGGTTTATCAGCGATAGATCGTAATAGACTTCTATCACTTGAGTGATAGAAGACTATCGCACTCTATTACTCAAGCAATAAAAGTTTATCGTGGTCTATCTATGATAGATAGTAAATTTATTCTACATTTATAAATAATTTTACTAATCTTACTATATTTCAAAACATCCCATTTTTTTATTGCAATTATAAATATATTGTAACAATAATTGGATATTATTAAACAATAAAAATAAGAAATGCTCTTTGATTTTTCTAACCCTTTTAAGCTTCTAAAATTTTTTTTTTCTTTTCCACAAATTATTGTTTTTGTTAAGGCTTGCCTAGGTCCAAGTCCGCAGCGGGACCAAGCTTAAAAGAAATTAATGCGTGCATAGGAGTTCACATGTTCTAAAAGGGAAAGTCAAGTTCACAATCGATCCGAGTTCGCCAATGACACTTTATACCTCGAGGGCCACACCAATAGCCCCACACAAACAACCTGAAGAGGTAAGTAATTGTTTTGTGCTTAGTTGAGCTAAATACTCCATATACTAACTTTAGCATCATAGTGTACTCGTGTATCTCTCCAAGCCTTGGGCTCTGTAGGTTAGCTACGGATTCCTTGTCATCACCAGGAGGTCACACAACATAAGATTGTTCGAACCTAACCACACCTAACTTTGGAGTTCCTATGTATAAAAACCACTGAAAATGAAGGTACACCTTGTTGGTATAGGTAATAGCTATCAATTCTTTTAAAATCTTTCTTAACCATAGTTTCATATTTTTTAGGATGTCTCTCATTTGAATATGTTCTTAGTTTATTCATGTACCTCTTCTAAACTCTGGTGTTACAACTCAACTTGGCACTACACCAGCGTGAGTAATATTACACACTAACTCTAGCTCCAACGATGTGTTGAAACCAAAAGAAAGGATTGAAAGATCGTTGGGCGCTTGTGCGAGTTTCTCACATCAACCGTTTTCAATTTAAAAGTTAAATTGAAGTTGTTTATTGAATTTCAATGAAATTATTGTTGTATTTGATTAGAACATTAGTAACTAACTACTCTAAAAATCTAGAAAACATGCAATCAACCAATAGTACAATATGATAGTGTAATTTTAAGATAAGGATTAACAAAGGGAGAAAACTAGTAGTAAATTGTAATTAAATGACATTTTAAATGGACTGATCTGAATTAATAAAGTAGATGAGATTTATCAATAAATATCAGAAATGGGGTACATCATTATAGTCTTAAATTTCAACCTTTTTATCCATCCCAAAATTTGTGTTAATGTGATTGTCCACCCCAAAGTATATTTTTAATTGATAAATGTATTTAATGTCTTTTCTTTAGGATAATAAGTGGGATATTAAAATTTTAAACTTTCGAATTCACACCAAAAAAAAAAAATAATAATAATAATAAATAAAATAAAATAAAATAAAATAGTACTATTGCACAAAGCTCACTTAGACATTAAAAATAATTGATAAACATTGTTGTAAAGATCTTCTACCATGGCACTAATTAAATTTAGTGCAAATTGCAAAAACTACTACTGAAATATGGTAGTTGCAATTAGACCCTCAAACTTTCAATTGTAAAAATTGGGCTCCTAAACTTCTTCAAGTATTAAAATTGGACTCTCAAACTTACAATAATTGTAGAACTTGGACCCACAAATGATAAAAATTAAACTCTTAAACTTATACAAATGTTATCATTTATACAATTGTATAAGTTTGAAGGTCCAACTTGACTCAATTTTAACATTTATATAATTTTGAGGGTTTAATTTTTAAAATTAAAAATTGAAGGGTCTAATTGCAACTACCATATATTTCAAGGTAGTTTTTACGATTTGCCCTTAAATTTAAAGCATACATATACTTTATTTTACACTATGCTTAAATCTTTTAAATTTTATTTATTTTTTTAATATACAATTTTATTTATTTTGTTAATATACAAATTATTTTGAATTAAAAAGAAAAGTTGAAGTAAACATAAACTTAGCTCAATCATAGTTTGCGTGATCTTTGTGTTTAAAAGTTAAAGTTGGATTTTGTATGTTGTTTTACATTGTATTGAAAAAATTTTGAAATTTTAAACTATGCATTTTATGAAGACATGGACATGTACTAACTCAAAAACTGGCCCAACCAACGTGCCACAATAGTATACATAAAAATAGAACCCTTTAAAATATACAGATATATTTTATTTTCCAATATTTCTTCATAAAATAAGAGACAGAAAGAGAAAGCTCAAGAATTCATGATGACCCAAAAAAAATTGATGAAAAAACATATATACATTTATCTTTATAAAAGAAATAGACCATAACTCAATTTATTAAAGTATGTGTTTCTCGATTAAAAGCAAGAATATATAATTTGATATAAATTTATGTCGCTAAATTTTGGGTTGTATCAATTTAAATCTTGAATTGATAATTTTATCAATCTACACTCTTTATTACATTCTATTTCAATAAACCTCGTGTGGAACTTACAAATTCTATTAAATTAAACTCTAAAGTTTCTTAAGTGAATAAATTTACACTCTCAATTTAAGAATTTTTTTTTTTAAAAAAATTGTCATGTATAAATTATTATTGTTCATTTTATTAATTCACCGTTTGAATAAGTTTATGTACATACAAAAATTGAGAATAAATGACGATTTTCAATGTTAATCTTAATAAAATATCTAAATTAATTTACTTGTAACAATTTAGAAGCTTAATTGAAACAATTATATATTTAATATGGTATATTTTTTTAATATACCTATAAAAGCTTAAAGATTTACATTTATATAATTATTACTCATAGTTTAAATCGGCAGAGATGTATAATTTTTAATAGGTGAGCCATTTTTAAGAGCTTTTCACATAAAAGAGATTTGATTTTGTTGTGATTCTCAATATTTCATAGTTTTTTCTTTTTTTTTTTTTCAATTTTTACACGATAAAATAGGGTTTGTTAGATACTAGAAGTCCATAGCTACTTTGACATTATATAACCCATCCTTTTAAGTAATGTCAAAACTAGAAATTCTTAATACATTTTTTTATTAGGGTGTTTGGTTCAAGTTAGGATTGGCAACGGGTGCGGAGTAGGGTCAAACAGAGAAAATTCATCCTCATCCCCTCCAATTGAAGACGGAGATTCCCTATTAGAAATTCAGGTCCCCTAACCCATCTTCAATTTAAATATAAAAACTAAAAAAAGTAAATACAATAAGTACAAAAAAGCAAATTAATAAATACAGTAAGTACATACTAAAAGAAAATAAAACTGAAAATGAAATACCGTTAACACAAAAAAAAAAAAAACAAAAACAAAAAAAAAAGGAATAGAAAATCTGAATAAAAAATTCATAAAAAAACAATATGTTACTAAATATATATACATCAAAATTTTCAACAGGGTGGAGATGCCCTCCCAACCCCGATCGGAGA
Organism: Citrullus colocynthis; assembly: GCA_031780015.1. Lineage (NCBI taxonomy): Eukaryota > Viridiplantae > Streptophyta > Magnoliopsida > Cucurbitales > Cucurbitaceae > Citrullus > Citrullus colocynthis. The sequence continues at coordinate 212,046 of QLSR01000065.1, read as the reverse complement.
TCCTATTAAAATCTGTGATTTGACCTCTATCCCTAGTCGAGGGACTCCCTCTTCGATATGATCGGGGCACCACAAGTTTTTTTTTTTTTAAAAAAAAAATTATTCTAAGCTAAACTCTTCATTAGGTCCAAAGGGTTTGTGGGCTCCATAATTAAAAAACATCAAATTTATGTTTTTATTGATTTCTTACATTGTGGGTCTTGCTTCTAAAAGGAATATTGTTTGCATAACTCAAACATCCTTTCTCTCTATTAAAAAAAGTATCTACATTGAACGCATTACCTTCTCTATCTTTCACGGTCAAATTGATAGAAATAGTGTTCATAACTTCACTTCTCACTGGAATTGTTTGAATAACTTTGGGCATCCACTCTCTAGTAAGAAAAAGTGTCCAATTTTAATGCATTCCATATACACTTTCACAATCAAAAGTAGAAGGACTGATAGATGGATTGATTGAAATGTTGTTGAAAGTAGTCTCCCTTGTGATCCAAGGGTCTTTGAAGAATTGAAATATCAGCTCCAATTTCAACTCTATGTCTAATCCCTTTAGTCAATAGTTCACAACTCCAATTAACACTTTTAAAAAAGATGGAAGCATTTGGACCTAACTATAGCTTGGAGAAAGTCACAATTAGGACAGTACCCTAGTCTTTGAAAACATTAGAGAAATATTTGTGACAATGATTAGTTAGCAAAAGAAATTTTTCTTTTTCTTTTTTTTGTAATTGAAAGAGATGCATAAAGATTGGCGTAGCTTGAACTGCACCTAGAAATTACCCGAATAAAAATATTCCAAACTCACTTAAAGGTGATTAACTTTAGAGACACTCCAAAAAGAAAAATTAATTAATTAAAGTTCATTATTTTTTTCTTGTTGCGAAAATCAAAATTATATTGAACTAAAAACTTTCACCCGCTTGGAGGGTCATGTATTGGATTTTTTCGTCCTTCACTTATTTCTTTTTAATAACAAAGTAAGGCTTGTTACGTGTCCGTACCTTCCCCATCCGTATTTTTGTGGCCACCGGCCAGACTCTGACCCTTAAAAAAAAAATTGGTCTTAACCATTAAGAAATGCTAAGTATATAAATATCTAGTTGGAAAAAATATCGAAATTTTAATTTTATAAAAATGTTGGTAAAAATATCGTAAATATTGCTGAATATTTTTGAAGGATTATAAAAACGAATAAGAGTGAATAAACATTACGTGCATTTGAAACCGTTAAAATATTTATTATTTATGTTTTATTTACATTGGTGATACGGTTAATTAAAAAAATATCAATTGGATTTCATTACTAGTTTTGAAAGAAAAATACTTGTAGGTTAATATTTTTTCAAAAAAACATGTTTATGTGAATGATTTATTTGATACAAATTTAATTAAAAAAGTTCTATAGTGTCTAGTTAAATGTATATAACAAAGTTATTTTTAAAAACTATAAAAATACATAAGTTTTTAGAAGAATTACTCTCATTATATTTTTCTTAAATTGTTTTCAATTTGAAATAATTTTTTAGTTGTTAGATTTAAAATATTATTATTGACTTCAAAAATATTCTCTTGTAAATAATGATTATTTTGAATAGAGATGATCAACGATCAATCGAGTCAATTTTTTGAAAAGACGAAGGATTTGATCGATCATCAGTTTAATCCTTTTTTTTTTTTTTTTTCATTCTTCTAAATATTAACTTTTCCACACCATCTTCAACTTTATTTTGTTAATTTTAATTCTTTTTACATTAAGTACTTTTTCATGCCATTTTTTCTTTTAACTCTTTTCGTTCTAATATATATGCTTTCTTTGACAACTTTTAACCTTAAAAAAAAAAAAAAAGTTTTTATTGACATTTGTGAAATTTTAATTAAGTTCTTTAAATAGCTAGCAACAAATTGTTAATTCTTTCTCTCTCTCTTTTTTCATGAAACGCAATATAATCATACTATATTTTTATTTGACAATTGAATTGAGGGGGAGACAAGAGTTAGGTAGATTTAAATTTCAGAATTTAACTAAATATATATATATATAAAAGATTTAATCGAAATTGGTCGATTTGCAGTTTTCGCAAATTGACATCAACATTAGTTCAGTTGATTTTAGTTTCATTTCTCAATTTGTCACGCACATGCTTATCCTAACTTTCGTATATGTTAGAAATTAAAAAGATTAAATTCTAATGTTTTAAAATTTAGGACGGCAAGGAAAATACTTATTAAACTTTCAAGCATCTAACCTAAAAAATTATGGATAATTTTATAGAGATTTAAAATATATATATATATATAATATATTTTTTTTTCCAGTATCTCTTCGTGCATAATGACTTGGGAATCAATAACGATGTTTAACATAACTTTTTATAAAAAAAAAATAATTTTATTTATGAACGTGGGATTGGGATGTTTTTTTGCAACTTGCAAAGTCTCTTCCGTACATGCAGTTCTTCGAATTGTTAAAAAGTGGGAAGAGTCCTTTTTTTTCTTTTTTTTCTTTTTCTTTTTTAAATTAAAAAAAAAATGTGGAAAAGGGTTAAGAGAAAAATATTAGTTTTATTATTATATTTCCAAATCTGTCATCGAATATTCGCATGTGTTATGTAATTCGTTAAAATATGGAAAAAAAAAAAGGGAAAACTTTTTGTGGCAATTTTTTGGGGGGTTTTAACAAAGAAAAGCTTGCTGGAAAAAAAATCTAAGATTTATTTTTTTATTTTATTTTTTTTAGAAAGATCTACAGATAAATGGTTTCTACTCACAAGTAGCAGTGCATTGGGCATATGGTTATTAAAATATAAAAAAGGAAAAAAAGCATTATACTTTTCAAATGTTCATTTTAGACTTTATATTTTCAACTTTAGTTTACTTTGGATCTTATACTTTCAACTTTGATTTATTTTAGTCTTTTAACTTTCAAAAAGTAGCTATTTTGATCTTTTAAAAATGAAAATAAAAGAACCAAAATAGTTACCTTTTAAAAGTATAAGGATCAAATTGAACCAAAATTAAAAATATAAGGACCAAACTGAAGTTTTTGTAAGTACAAGGACTAAAATGAACAAAAGTAAAAAATATAGGGACCAAAATGAATATTTCAAATGTACAAAGACCGATTCAAGAGATGAAAATAGTATTCAAGCCCTACATGCATATTAAAAAAGAAAAAAAAGAAAAACCACAAACTGACCGGTCCACACATTAATTATTATGGAAACAAGTCCATGTCCATATATTATATTATATAAAAAAAAATAGTAACTAATATATATATAGACTCTAAATTGAGATTAATGACAAAAATATAAACTCTAAATTGAGATTAATGACATGTGTTAGGACAAAGTTGAAACAAATTATCACATACCTTAAGAATATTTTTGTGTGGTTTGATTTCATTTTTCCCCCTCTAATTTATTTACCTAGCTTCAATTTTGCTCCAACGTTTACAAGCTTTCAATTATAACGAAAATTGTTAATATTTGATAAAACTGTTTTGAAACAGATTAAAAGAGTAGAAGTAAACTAGAAAAAATTGAAACTAAGGTCATGTTTACCAATTTATAACTAAAATTGGTGTAATCATAGTGAAAATTCATTAATAGATCAATCGAAATGGGTCACAATCACAAACATAATTGATGCTTTTGGTCATGGTTATTTAGACTTATGAATTTGTCACATTTACTGTTGCTATTACAGTAACGATAACGATAATGGTAAAAATAATTAAAATTGTGACAGATTCATAATCCTCATACTATAAAAAACAACAATCTCTTATAGTTAACTGAAGGGATTGAATCCCAATGTGAAAGCGTAATTGATTTTCAAAAAATAAGGCTAAACATCCTGTAAACACGTTTTAGGGAGAGGAGAATTCATCTAAATTTCTTAGATTCTTCTAAAACCAAACCTCCAAGATCATGAACACCACCATTAAGCAGCCTTGCTATGATTTAGGGAGGTTCGATAGAATGGTGGGATCCTCTTTTGTTCTAGGGAATTCAAGAATTTTGAGATAAGATTTAAGAGAATTTTAGAGAATAGGGGAGCTTATGAGTTTTTGTTTTGCTGGGAGTTTCCTATATCTTTATATTGTTATATAGAGATAAGAACTAACCTTAATCCCTAATTATTATTTATTAAATATAATTATATCAAATTAAATTTAATATAATATATATTATTAAATGAATAATAATCAATTAATTAATTAACTATTAATTATTTAATTAACTAATAAACACCACATATTTATTTATAATTCATCTAAATCATATAAAAATGGATATCTTTCTCTCCAGCTATAGTTTTAATATGAATCTCATTCATATTAATTTACTCTATAGTTTTAATATGAATCTAATTCATATTTAAATCTCATAACAATATCTCATATTAAATAGTACTAATTATAAATCACATTTATAATTAGTTATATACTATAATGTATCAGTATACTCTGTATTAAATTTTTATCAATATAAAATTCTCTTAGAAAAATGCAAATTATTCTAAAATTTACTGATCATTGTTTTACTCTTAGTGAGCTAGCACAGGGATCTAATGGACCTATAAATTAGAAGCTCCAATTATTCGAAATTAGATTAATTAAACTCTTTAATTAACTTAATTGGGTCACTCCACTAAAGACTCACAATTGCACTCTTCGCACTGTAGATATATTTCTGTGTCCATGGATATGACCAGACATCAATAAGTCTACCATCCACAAATTGCTTGTAATTACAACTTGATCAAAATTACCATTTTACCCCTATAATTGCTTCTTTCTTCTTAAGTCTTACTGATCTTCAAATGAACAACATGTTTATGATCCCACCATAAACAAATCCCTTTCAGGCCAATGCGAGGGAGGGGCCCTTTGTTCAAGACCTAGATTCAACACTTAAGGGAGCAATTTATCTGCTTTCCTCGAGGACGAAAAGGAGTGAACTTCATCTTGTGAAGTTATGTTTCCAGCTCCCTGTTTAGACAGATCCCCAAAATGGTAGCTTTATTAAGTTGGCAACACGAGCCACTCTCACCCATACAAATCCAGAGGATTTTCCTCATAGACAGGAGTCCATAATTCACTTAGGATTGAGATCGAGTAACCTATGGTCATCCTAATGAAAAGTTAATCTCTTCAATCAACGATGTTATAATAAGAAATTAATCATTTTATGGTCCGATCTTATATAAACTCTTTATATATGATACCCCACTCACATGTATCCATATGAATGATTTGGAACAAATTGTTTGTAACACTTACCACTCTTGTAACAATTACAAAGTGGGTCGTATCCACAGGATTTGGATCAAATCATTTGTAACACTTACAACTCTTATAACAATTATAAAGTGGGTTGTATCTATAGTGTCACCAAGATAAGGTACCCAACTTTATCTATATACCGCAAATCTTATAGGTTATTACTTGAACAAGATCCACTTGTTTGTCTGTTACCGACTGTTCAAGCTACGTATAATAACTTTGGATCTTAGTTTATTGGATCGAGTAAAATGCAATCTAAATATCAAATAAAATACCTCTTAATTTATTAAATAAATAATTTGTCTTTACATAAGTTACAAACTATGAGACCCACGAGATTTAGGCACCAATCCCAACAGTAACGATATTGATTGGTGGGTCCCACATAAATTTCAAATACAGTCAAATTGAGCATCCTCCATCCCTTAAATAGATTGTGTGTTATGATTACAAATGAGAAGGTGGGTCCCATGTGTCAATATGAGTATGGGATACAAATAAACAAAAACAAACGTAATAACTAGGAGACACATTTTAGATTATCATTTATTTTTTACTTTTTTAATGGTGCAAATGTAGCCTAATTATATAATCTAAAAGTATTTTGCATAATTTGTTTTTGTATTTATTAATGAATTATCATACTTATGCTCTCGGTGCGTATTTATTTGTCAATCGATAAAACGAAAGAGAAAATTAAAAGAATTACTACTTGTCTATTTGTTATATTTTTCCAAATCTCTTAATGCACTTCGATATGTGAATATTTCATTATTATTATTTAAAAAAAAAAAGCAACTTGCAAAACTATTCATAAAATATGGTGGTAATTGCAATAAGACTCTTAAACTTTTAATTTTAAAAATTAAACTCTAAAAATTATATAAATGTTAAAATTGAGTCAAATTGGACCTTCAAACTTATATAATTGTATAATTTGTAACATTTGTATAAGTTTAAGAGTTCGATTTTTATCATTTATGGGCCAAATTTCTATAATTATTATAAGCTTGAGAGTCCAATTTTAACATTTATTGAAATTTACAAGCCAAATTTTTACAATTAAAAACTTGAGGGTCTAAATACAACGACCATCATACTTCATTAAGGTAGTTTTTCGAATTTGGAAGAAAAAAAAAACTAATTATTTTGTTATGGATATTTTGTTTGCATTTGCAAGTAAATGTTGGTGAATTGGCACGTGGTAAATAAAATAAGAGGGAAAAGAAGTACCATTTTTTTTTTTTAATTTTCTTTTCTTTTCTTTTTTCTTTTTTCTTTTTTTAAGGGAGAAAAGAAAAGTACCACTTGTGTTACTTTTTAATGAATGGTGGTTTATTTGAAACTTCTTAATGCGTATTGACCTGTGAATCACTCAAATATGAAAAGTAAAATTAAAAATATTTGTTATCTATTTTATTTTATCAATGAATTAATAATTTTTTTCCTAAAGTGTGTTAGTGCATTCAAATACTATTATGTTAATGAAGTAGCCTTATCGTTTGATACAATTCAAAGTGTTAGTGCAGGCTAAACTATTGAAAAATTGAGTGCAAAGAAAATAGGGTTCTTTATAATTACTAGATAAATCATGGATACAATACTTTCAATCAAGTTTAAATTCCTAGTATTGTTGAACTAATAATAATAATTTTTTAAAAAAAAAAAAAACTTTACTGTATGCCTTAGATGACATTAAACTAGATTTCGCCAGGATCTCACATTGAAAAAATTGAGAGATTTTACATAAAAAAATTGAGACGGTATTCCATGTTTATCTAATATAGTATTTCATCAAATCTCCTCATTTTATCTAATAAATAAATTATGATCTATATAAATTAGCAAATTAAAAGTATAATAGTTTTATTTTTTAAATTATAAGAAGAAAAACAACTTAATAAAGAAAGAGATCAAAATAATATTTAAATCTTAAAAGCCTTTATAGAAACCATTCATCATGGTTGACTATATATTTGAGAAATTACTTTTAAAATTGTAACGACCCGACTAATACATCCTAATCAGACCATTACTCAATGCATGCAAATTTTAAGAAAAGACACGACGCTGAGTAATAAGAAAGAAATAATGCTACCTACAGAAATTTCTGTTTTATTTAACCCAAGAAAAACAATGAATAACCATATAGAAAGAATTTTTGGTTCGGGGTACCCCTAATAAAATCAACAAAATTCCATGAACAGAAAACAAAAAAAATCCATATACAAAATAAAAGACAAGCCTAAAAAAAATGCAGTGCTAGGCGGAAGCTACTATGGGACCCGTGAAGCCGTCAAGGATTCCTCTTGTCATTATATTACTCAGTAAGTGACCCCACTACCGGAGCTGGGCTAGGCACCTAAGTCCTTTAAGTGCATTAGTCATACAACAGGCATATCAACATACTTCAATAGGAAACTGGTTATACTGGCACCCAAGTCCTTTAAGTGCATTAGTCATACGACAGGCATATCAACATACTTCAATAGGAAACTGGTTATACTGGCACCCAAGTCCTTTAAGAGCATTAGCCTTAAGACAGACATATCTAACATACTTTTATAGGGAACTGGTTATACTCTCCCTACAGTTGGATTTGGATGTCCACAAACCTCTGGAGCCCCGAAGGAACTCTTACCTCTGGTGATCCCGAAGGATCACAAACCTCTAGTGATCCCGAGGGACCACAACCTCTAGTGAACCCGAAGGAGCACATCCTCTGGTGACCCCGAAGGAGCACAACCTCTGGTGAACTCGAAGGAACACAACCTCTGGTGACCCCGAAGGACCACAACCTCTGGTGAACCCGAAGGAACACAACCTCTAGTGACCCCGAAGGACCACAACCTCTGGTGAACCCGAAGGACCACAACCTCTGGTGACCCCGAAGGACCACAACCTCTGGTGAACCCGAAGGAACACAACCTCTGGTGAACCCAAAGGAACACAACCTCTGGTGAACATCCAACCGACGTAGGGGAGTTACCACTACCCAGTACTCGTGACCAATTTAAATTCTCACTCCTTTCCTTCCATGGATTTATACACTAACAGCGCTGTTTACAATCATCTCATAATACAAGCATAAGCATTTCACATACATCCTTTAAAACATGAGAAAATCATACAAGCATGCTATCTAAATGGGGCGTAGAAGTATTACTCATCGTGGCAACTAAACATAAGGCGGGAAGGTGGTTCAGGTAGTAAAGTCACTTACCTGAGCAATTATATTCACTTATCCACACGGCAGTCTGTTGGAAAGTTCTTGGTCCACCAAGTGTGGCTTAACTTGCAGTTGCTCTAATCTTTTTTTTTTACCCAACACAAATCCCGGCCACCTAAGAGAATTTTTATCACATAAGTCTCAAGCATCAACAGTTTTTAACCAAATTAAGCTATAAATTTTCCTTGGGTCCGAGGTACTTACTCGAACGTTACCGGTTTGGTGACGAGAAATCAGGCGTGATTTGATTGAAACAGCAGCGGAGGAGCATCGGGGTGGAAGAGAGAGAAAATCGGCGGCAGAAGAGAGAGAAACCGGCGGCGGCGGCTGCCGAAGAGAGAGAGAGATCGAAACCGGTCGCGGCGGCGCTGCAAGGAGAGAGAGAGACCGAAACTGGTTGCGGCGGCGCTGCAAGGAGAGAGAGAGAGAGAAATCGCGGCGCTGCAAGGAGAGAGAGGAAGACCGGCGGCGCGGCTGCTGGTTCGCTGCGGCGACGAGAAGGAGAAGGCAAACGAGCCGGCGGCGGCGGTCCACTTGCGAGGAAGAAGACGAAGAAGAAGAAGAAGAGAAGAGGGAAGTCGGCGGCGGCGGGTGAAGAAGAAGAAAAACCAGGGGGGGCGGCGCGCACGCGAGGAAGGAGAAGAAAATCCTTTTTTTCTTTTTCCTTTTTTTTTATTTTGGCACGCAAATCGAGACCTATTTATAAAAAACCCTAATTCCCTATTCCTTCCTCTTTTTCCCCTTTTCTTTTCCAACCAAACAAAATAAAAACAAATAAAATCTTCTACAACCAAGATTTACTTCAATTATTCAAATAAAATCAAATAAAATCTTCTACAACCAAGATTCACTTCAATTATCCAATCCCACCAAAATTAATCACCTTATTTTACTTGCCCCAAGATAAAATTATCTCTCTTTTTCTAAATTCCAAATTTTTCCTTAGCTCAAATTTCGAAATTTTTCATCTTAGCTTAAATAAAGGCATGAATACATAAAGATAACTATATTATTTTTTTCACACATAATAACTTAAACTTATTTACTAGGAGGATTTACCCCAACGATTTGGGGTTGTTACAAAAATTCTAAAAATACTTACAAGTGAGTTTCGATTACTGTTTTGTTTTTAAAATTCAAAGGCGAAGAAAATATTTAAAATTTTAATTTCAAAAAATTAAATTTTTATCTAATTGAGTCTTAATATTTAAAAAACCAACTTCAATTTTGAGATCCTTAGATAACAAAACAAAGAAACTTTGGACAACATCTTTTTGTTTTCGTTTGTTTGTTATTTTTTAGTATTTATAGAAAATTTGCTTAAAGATAGAAGACACTCGTCTAGAAATCATTCTAAATGCATTATTATTAACATTAAAACGTGACGTTTTTTTGATCCAACATTGGTTTAGAGTCTTTTAGATAAATTAATGTAATCAACAAATTAATGTGCAACTTTTAGATATTATGTCTTATCTAAAATTTAAAAAGAAAAAAGGAAAATATATATATGTTTTTCTTTTCTTTTCTTTTTCTTTCTCTTTCGGGGCTGTTATTAAGTGCAATAACTTTTTTTTTTCTTTTTTTTGGCAGCTAAATAACATTTTGTTATTAGTCCAATTTCTATTAGCAGCTTGTCGTTGTGAATGGTATAAGTTATCATGAATTAGATTGAATAAAGTGTCTAAGCTTTATATCTTACAAGTAAATATGGATCGATTTGATCTAATGAAGACATATATTTTCGACTTAATTAATGAAACATAATTTAGTGTTCACGTCCCATATTATTTATTTCAATAGTCTATGACAATAACAACTTGTTTATTAAAAAATGAAATTAAATAAATCATGCAATGATTAGGGACAAAATAATATAATTCAACATTTGTTGAAATTGTAAATTTAATCCCTATCAAAATGAATATATTTCTTTATCCCGAAATTCCACAATAGTTTTATTTATATATTTTAAACTACCATCACATTGTCGATTTAAGCATAGTTTAGTGGATAAGATGATAATTACAATTCCAAAAATCATTCCAATATATTGTTACAATTAACAAAATGCTATATGATACAATTTTATTAACATCATTCACAAAGCATCGATGTGATAATATATTTATTCAAAGTGTAAGATCATATAACAACAATGATAAGATAAAAAAATAGATGGATAATCTTTTTTTAGTATAACAAGTGGGAGTATGAAGATTAAAACATTAGACTTTAAAGAAGGAAATACATGTCAATTACCGCTTATTTATACTCACCTTAACAAATAAGTGAATAACTAGACTTATTAAAATAGCAACTAGCCGTATGAGAGCAAGTGAGTAGTTAATTAAGGCCGCATGGTCAATGATTTCGTTTTTAATTTTTAATTTTTGAAATTTATGTGTGTTTACTATTTTTTTTTTATAAAAAATAAAATTTTAGTCTAATTTTAAAAACAAAAATAATTTTTTTTAAAATTAAATAAAGTAGCTTTTAACACCTTGTTTGTTGTTTCGAAACTTGATTAAAAATATAAATGCTTTCTCAACAAAAATGAAAAATCAAAGTAAAACTTGTACTTGTTTTCCAACATTTTCCATACAAGGGTTTTATATTTATTAAGAAAACATTTGAATTCTAAACCAAATTTAAAAATACAAAAACTGTTTTTTATAACAACAATGATAAGAAAAATTTCAATTTTAGTTCTTCTACTCTCAAGTTTGTACCATTTTGGTTAATGTACTTTGAAATTTGTTCAATTTAAATTCTTATATTTTCAAGAAATTTTAAATTTAGTCCCTAATGTTGGGTTACTGTTGAACTTTTTTTTAAGAAAAAACTTTTTGTTATTTATTAGCATTTTCACGCTAAATTTTGAATACACATTCCCTTATTATGTTTTCCGACATGAAAGTTATTTTCATTATTTATTCAATTTCGATAAAAAAAAAAACAATTTTGAAGGACTAAATTCAAGATTTATTAAAAGCACAAGGACCAAAATTGTTTATTTAAAGGTACATGAATTTATTGAACAAACCGTAAAGTACAGGGACCAAAATGGTGTTTCAACTTAAAACCTATTTCTTAGTTTTCCAATTTTTTTTTTTTTTTATCTTTGGAATTTAACCAAGAATTTAAACAAACAATATTTTTTAAAGAAAGGTGTTGAGGGTCACCTTAGGAGAGGGTTAAAGCTTACGAATGGGCTCAAGCGCAAGGAAAACTGGGAGGTGGCACAGGGAAACACACGTCCCAAAAAAGATAAAAGTTAGAGCCTTCCGCTTTAGGTAAACCAACCAAGCTAATAAATATATACCAATCAGGGCATAATCGAGTCAGACTGGACTTGTGCCCTACAATCTCAAGAATTGCAACTACCCTAACATTATAGGAGTTACACGTAACCATACGCGAGTATCAAAGGAAGGGTTTTATAAATAAACTTATTTGGCGATCCCAAATAAAAGATAAAAAAAAAAAAGTAAGCAAGTAATCTCTAAAGGAGATCCTTAACCCTACTTTTGTGCTTAGTTGAACTATACACTTCCTATATCAACCTAGCATCGGAGTGCGGTAGACTCTCAACACCACAATAGTGCAAGAAAGTCTCATACAAGTCAGTTCAGAAGAGGAGACTAGAACAAAAGAAATGGGTCGGTGGACAAGCCTATGAAAGGCCCGCAACAATGACAAATGCATATGTGTTTTCCACATCAACAAATGGTAAAAAATCATATTGAGAAAATAATCAATAAATAAGTATAATTATTTTTTCTTTAAATAACTAAAAGAACGAAATGGTTATTAGGAAGATGGTAAATAATGATTTAAGTTGTGTGGTTCATTATTGGTGCCAATTTTAAAGATGTTTACAAAAATTAATTAAGATTATCATGAAGTATATAAAGTTAAGAGTTGTGAATGGGCATTTTTGTAATAATATATTAAACATTAGAGAGAGCTTTCACACCTTTTGTTTCTTGGTAAGTCTATTATATATGTTGTATTATTGATGAGACAGTGGTGGGTACCAATCTACTTTCATGTTTGACATATTGGTTTAAAATTTGAACCAATTAAATTTATTGACTATATGATATGATTTTGTAGCTTTGTGGTGGATTTTCAACGTTTAATTAAATGTTGCCCATTATAGGTGTCTACTTATAATTTGTTCATTTTTTGTTGGTCAGAAACAATTAATGATGTGTCACAGTTTTAGCATATTTACTAACCCTTCTTTTCTGTATTATGTTTTCAACAAAAAAAAAAAAAAAAAAAAAAAAAAAAAATTTAATAAAAAATAAAAAAAAAAAAAAAAAAAAAAAAAAAATTTTTTTACTTATAAAAAAAAAAAAAAAAAAAAAATATTTATTTTAATTAAAAAAAAAAAAAAAAAAAAAAAAAAAAAAAGACTCTTAAGAAAATTAAAAGGAAAACAGAAAGACTCTTTGACTATCAAAGCAATATAATCATATATAATATTGTATTCGCTATCTAGAAACTTAATCTAAATTATAATTTACTTCTTTTAAAAAATGAAAAAAAAAAAAAAAGACTCGAGAGAAATTGAGAGGAAAAAATAAAGACTCTTTTGACTATGAAAGCATAATCATATGTAATACGGTATTCTTAAAAAGAGAGAGAAAGTTTGGGAAACATAATTTATTTTCATCAATATTATCAAGGAGAAAAAGAAAACTAATAAACAACTTTTTAAATTATATATATAATTATCTTAAATAGTGAAACTGCGAAAAATATTTATAACTAATAGTAAAATATATAGTCTATCTATGATAGATCGCGATTGATTACTATTTGTGTCTATCGTGACACATATAATAGTCTATTGCGATCTATTGTAATGATAGACAGTAATATTTTGCTATATTTGTAAGTATTTGGTTCATTTTGCTATATTGAAAAAGAACCCTATACATAAAGGTTATATATTATTTTGATTTTGATAATTTCAATTGTTGCATCGAATTAAAAATTGTCACGTGATCGTTTATTTCTTTTTAAAAAAATACTTTTGTTGTATGTAAAAGAAGGGGAGCATGAGACTTAGTTGCATCTCATGTTACTCCTAAGTATTGCTATTTCAATTTTGGTCTATATATGCTTTTATAATATACATTTTGATTCATATATTTTCAATTTGTATTTATTTTAATTTCATACTTTGAAACGTTTTTTTTTTTTTTTTATTGTCTCTATATTTTAAAAAAGTAATCATTTAGTCCATTCGTTTTATCTCATTTTCTCAACAGAAAATTTAACATGATCGTGTTTACTAAATGACCATTTTAAAAATGCATGGACTAAAATAAACCAAAATATATGATGCAAAAAAGTATTTAAACAATATATATATATATATATATATATATATATATATATATATATATAATTTGAATGATAAACTTACATTTTAATAAGAGTTGTTTTTAAATATAGAAAAATGAACTAAAATATTTATAAATATAACAAAATTTTACTATTTATCTGTAATAGACTGCAATAAACTACTATCTGTGTCATGTTGCAATCTATCAAAGTCTGTTGCAGATAGACTATGATATTTTGTTATTTATTTTGAATGATTTTGACATTTAAAATAATTTATCTTTTAATAATTGTAAATATAATATATATTCGTTGTTGCTGCCATCATTGATAATTTTCTTCAAAAGCTAATATATTAAACTAATTTTAGAGATAAAAGCGGTTGGAAAATAGAAAGAAAAATAAAATTTACACGCATTTATAATTTAAAATTTTCTTTCTAAAAGAGAAGTAAGGGATAGAATAGAAACTTAAATTTTTCTTTTTAAAAGAAAAGTAAGGAATAGAATAAAAAAGTTTTAACCAAACCAAGTATAACTCCATCGACATAGGGATTTGCTAAAAATTTTAAGGTATTTAGTTCAAATTTTTCTAATCTTAATTGTAAAATAGAAAAGTAAAAAAGTAATGAAAAGAAACTAAAAATAATTAAAATAAGCGAAAATAAAGTAGAAAGCTTAAAAAAAATATATAATTGCAATAACTTTTTAAAATATACTCTTTTTTTGGAGTACATACTTTTGACTTTCACACTTGTTCTTCCAATATTGTTGGGTTTTGTTGTTGTTGTTGGATGTATAAAGGCATTATTATTTGGTTTTAAATGAATTTATGATGACTTTCGAGAGAAAAATTTATGATGACTTTTAACGATGGTATTTTAACTTTCATCTTTATTAATAGCATGTTTTTTTTTTTTTCTTTTTTCAACCCTTTTGTATAGTTCCATTATACACATGTATTATTTTTTAAGTTAATATATTATTTTGGTTTCTATCTTTTTCATATATTTTTTATTATTCAATTTGAATATCTATACTTTCAACTAATCTTAAAATTAAGTTAGTGTGGTTATTTATTTATTTTTAGATTTGTTTCAAATAATTTAGCTTCTATGAACATCATATTCTATTTTTTAAAAATTATTATAAACATCATTTTATAAATTATGAAAATATATTTAGATAATGTCTTTCCTTACATTTAAATTTTTATTTTTATTTAACCAAACTTGATACAAATTATTTTTGAAGTGCCAAGTTTACAATTTATTAAAAATATGGAGATTGAAATTAGACAATTAAAAATAAAAGGACCAAAATATAAAAAAAAAATAAAAATATATAAACCAAAATGATATTTTAACCTAATTATTATTATTTTGAGTTAAATGTGATCCAAATTTAAACTTACAACGTTACTTCAAAACATGGATAATGTTTTAATTAGTTTGAATGTAATTGCTATAAAAGAAAAAATAAATCTAGCTTAACTTGTAAAAATGTACTAAATTTATTCAAAAGGTAAAGCTTTCCTATACAAAGTTTATTTGTTAAAGGGTCAAATCTCCCACTCGATGATTCGAAAAGAAAAAATTATCTATTCAAACAAGCTATGATGTATTTAATAAAAATCTTACAAGCACAAAAGTTTGTTTAGCAAAAAAAAAAAAAAAAAAAAAGTCACAAGCCTAGTTTTCATTTTGCTCTAAATTTTAGATGTTACAATTTTACTTTTAATTTGTGCTTTATTTCATTTGAGTTCTTATGTTCTTTTAACCTTAAATTTTTACTAAATATTTATTTTGACGTTAATCTATATTCATGAATTTAAAATAAAATCTATAAAGTGAAAATTTTAAATTACTTTTAATAATAAAAAAATAGTAAAATTGAATTAATTATAATTCTTCACAATTAATTAATAAATACTAAATCTACAAACTAAATAATTAGTATTATAAAAAAATAAAGTCAATTGTAAATTTTGAAGCTTAGAAATCAAATGGGTATAAAACTCAATCTCAATAGCAAAATTGCAACATTTTGAAACTAAGTTATTAAATCGAAATCGAACTAAATGTTTTTTTTTTTTAATATTTCTATAAAAGGAAGGAATCAAACATCTGATCTTGAGTTTGATGCAGTATAAGTTCAGTTAAAACTATAAACTAGAGAGAAATTTTAAGACTCTAACTCTTGAGTTTGATGCAGTATAAGTTCAGTTAAAGCTATAAACTAGAGAGAAATTTTAAGACTCTAACTCCTTTTTTTAAGGAGGAAAAAAAAGAAAAAACATAAAAATCTATTTTGACAATCAACAAACGTGCATTTAATAAAATTTACGTGTAGGAGATAAATTCATGCAAATATTATATTTATTGAGTTTGTATTAAATTTGGAAATGATTGCTTAAGTTTTTATTAAATGCTACAAAAAGTTCAATGACGAGGTTTAAGAAGAAATTGAAATATTGTGTGACTTCTTTTGTTTATTTATTTATTTATTTTGAGTTAAAAAATTGTATGACTTTTCAAATAAAAGAAAAAAAAGGAAAATTTAATGAGATAAGAACAATTAAATATGAAACCAGCACCCGCCCCCACAGGTGGCCCACGATCCACCTTCCTCCTCCGCGGCTCCACCGGTCACCGCCGCCGCCGCCACTTGTCTCTTCAACCTTGAGTTTCCGTTTGCAGGTGCACCTGTTGACTTGGTCCAGGCTAGAACCTTCATAAAGGGCCCTCCTCTTTTGTAGGGCCTTTGACTCATAAATGAGAAAGTCGCAATTTCCACGACGACGGAGGAAAAAAGATCGACGGTTGTTCCGGCGACGGATGGTGGAGCCCGCCGCTGACTGTGATAGAATGGATATAATGAGTTTGAAAGGACAAATGGTAAACTTATTTAGGGATGGTTCTTAAATCTTAGGGTTAAATCTGTTCAATTATTACTAACCCTTATCCCAATTTATTTGTCCATTGGTTTGAAAAGGCTTCACGATCTTCACAATTAATAGTCTGTAAAGAAATGAACGGCTAATATGCTGAACACATCGATGAATAGTGATGTTCAATTTTGTTTTTAGTTTAAAAGTGAAAATTAGGAGTAAAATTAATAATGGATTTGGGAATCACATTCCCAGATAACTTGAACAGCTCGACGAAATAGCTATGAAATTGGTTACTGACGAAAAATTCTGTCTGTATGTAGGCATTATTTTATATAAAAGCCGGGAGCTTACCATGTGGACAGGAATGAAGTCCAACTTTTCGTTTGCTCTGAATTACTGTGAGAACCTCCATAATATCCACTTTTGATTAGATTCCCATTCGTTTTCGAAGAGAAAAGCAAGATTAGATCTCTTATTTTTGGATCCAGATGCAAACAAATTTTTGCGTAAGTTCTTTAAGCTTCCCTTGCAGGTTGCAAAAGTTGTTTCATCTTTATAATTTCTGATGCTATGTCTTCAATGATAGTGCATCAATTTGAGTCCATTTTTACACACTTTCCTCTTTTGATGTAGGGCCCCTCTTAATCTTTTGTCTTTTAAACTTGAATTTGTTAACTTCCTATCTGGGACGTATTTTATTGGTCGGATTGGAGATTTCAAGTTCCATGTTTAAGCCATGAGAGCTTGGAGCTGGTCTTTTCTGAAGTATGTGAAAAACCTGCATTTAGTTTTTGTAATTTAATTTAATCTTTCTACCCTTAATTTGGTTCCCATCTCCGATTCTTATTGGTCCATGAATTTGGTAATTCCACTATACTTCTTGGAAGATTTGGATTCTGAATTCCATGGCAATGACTACTTAGAAACTAATGTCACTGCCCAAATGCGATCCAGTTGGTAATCTGGTTTAGAAGTGGCTGAAAAAGCAGAGTTTCAAGTACTGTTTGATACCATGTTATTTTCTATATAATTGTATGAGTCCTACTTCTAAAAGTTCTAGCCATTAGATTAATATTCATTCCTATATATTGCCTGAACTTTTTGTTAATTAATGTTGCATGGCAAGTGGACTTCTTATCTTCGAAGTTAAAATATAGAGGAAGTGCGTACAAGTTGGCTCAATCAGCATTTATCTCTTAGAGTTTAGCTTTTAGAAAGTTGGATGTTTCATGTATAAATTCTTCACTGATGGTTTATGTTCAGAAATTTTGTCTTCGTTTCAAGCTACATAGCAGGTTCCATGTACTGCTTTTTGTCTTTTGTTTATCCACCCTATCTCTGCATTCCATCATTTTGTTTATAGTTTCTTTTTGTTAATTCTCTGTTAAGATATTCAAACTAAATTTTCCTCAGGTTGGCTTGGGTGAGAAGTTGAATCAAGATACTCAGCGGCTCTGGTGCTGAAAAGACATTCAAAATAAATTCTAGTCAATCAGGTTCAAGGCTGACTCAAGTCGAATCTGGTTGCAAACATGGCCATGGATCATACTGTAAAAGTCATTCTAGGCTCAATCGCCTTTGCAGTCTTCTGGTTATTAGCTGTTTTCCCTGCTATTCCATTTCTACCAATTGGAAGAACAGCAGGATCTCTCCTAGGGGCAATGCTAATGGTCGTATTTCGAGTCCTAACTCCAGATCAAGCATATGCAGCTATCGATCTCCCAATACTTGGTCTTCTGTTTGGGACAATGGTAGTTAGTGTTTATCTTGAAAGAGCTGATATGTTCAAGTATTTGGGTAAGGTGCTGTCGTGGAAGAGTAAAGGAGCAAAGGATTTAATTTGTCGAGTGTGTCTGATATCTGCAATTTCAAGTGCCTTTTTCACCAATGACACCTCGTGTGTGGTTTTGACTGAATTTGTTTTAAAAATTGCCAGGCAACATAATCTTCCACCCCGTCCCTTCCTTCTTGCCCTTGCATCAAGTGCTAATATTGGTTCTTCAGCAACGCCCATTGGCAATCCCCAAAACTTGGTCATAGCTGTTCAGAGTAAAATTCCTTTTGGGGAATTTGTGGTTGGAATACTCCCAGCGATGCTTGTTGGTGTTGTTGTAAATGCCTTAATTATTCTTATCCTATATTGGAAATTGTTATCTGTCCAGAAGGATGAAGAAGATCCGTCCCCAGAAGTTGTTGCAGACGAAGATGTGCTTTCTCATAGATTTTCACCTGCCAGATTGTCACACTCACAAATTCCATCCCTTAACTCTGCAGAATGGGATTCTCGGTTGGATTTAATGAACGCACAAGGTTCTCCGTGCTCGAATGCAAATGTTGAAACTCTAAGAAATTCAGCAAGTTCAAAAGATAATGAAATCCGCAGGTCGCATAGTGCTATGACGGAGCCGGCAAGAATATCTGATGCTTCAAAAGAGTGGCTGCCCAATGCATCTCCTCAGAAAAGGGAAGAAGGTTTCTCTTCTAAGAGCCTCAACTCAATGGATAAACACAAAGAACCAGCATCTTTGCAACCCTCAGAAGGAAAGGAACATTGGAGCACCAAATGGAGAAGGATTGCATGGAAATGCTGTGTTTATCTTGTGACTATAGGAATGCTAGTTGCTTTGTTGTTGGGCTTGAATATGTCATGGACTGCAGTGACTGCTGCACTCGCTCTTGTAGTTCTTGATTTCAAGGATGCTCAGCCATGCCTAGAAAAGGTTTGAACCATTATTTCTATGTCCATCTTTAATTACTACTACAAATTATAATGATTTGATAGAATTTAACGATACTTTTCTTCTTACTATTTCTACAGGTTTCTTATTCACTTTTAGTCTTCTTTTGTGGAATGTTTATGACGGTTGATGGATTTAATAAGACTGGATTACCAAGTGCTTTTTGGAATTTCATGGAGCCACATGCTCAGATTGATCGTGTTTCTGGGACTGTTGTTCTTGCTCTTGTCATACTGTACCTCTCAAACTTGGCTTCGAACGTGCCTACTGGTATTAAATACTTCTCCCACTGTTCCTTGCTTTTCGAATTTTCAATCTTCTTTTCCATTTCCATCTTCTGAATGTTGATAGCTTTCATGAAATGATGATTCCAATATAGCAAAGAAACCCTGAACTTCTTTACTTGGAAGTTTTTTATTTATTTATTTTTGGGGTAGATTTGGTGTTTGTCAAGAAATATCTGTTTATGAGTACAATCACTAGAACTGATATGTATAAGGGTATGTTTGGGATTGACTATAAAATGACCAAAATCACTTTTGTCATTTTCGAAATCATCATGAAACATGTTTTTAATCCTTCCAAACTAATTTTAATGACATGAAAATTGCATAAAAATGTAAATTTGAAAACTAAACTAATTTTGAGTGATTAAAAATGTGTTATTGCGTGGTTTTAAAAATGGAAAAAGTGATTCTAACAATTTTAAAATCACTCCCAAACATGGACTAAATAAGGTTGAGGTCATGAACATATTGACAAAATCACAAATTTGTATTCGTAGTATAAAACAACAAACAGACCGAAGAAAAAGAACACAGTTTGTCATAGATTGCTTAGCATTTCATGATTAGATGAGGTTAGATAGGTACTAACTCAACAAGTTAATCTCTTCATAACCACATAATTTTTCTTGAGTAGTGAGCATTACGGAATTCTCTGGGTCGATTGACCTGTTAGTCGTCGTGAAAGTGTGATTGTATCTTATGCTTTTTCATTGTCGTATTGTTAGTTCTTCTGCTTGGAGCACGGGTCGCTGCATCAGCTGCTGCAATATCTGCAGCTCAAGAAAAACGGGCATGGCTTCTTTTAGCTTGGATCAGTACTGTAGCTGGAAATCTCTCATTATTAGGGTCAGCTGCAAACTTGATTGTGTGCGAACAGGCTCGTCGCACTCCACAGTTAAGCTACAATTTATCCTTCTGGAATCATCTTAAATTTGGAGTTCCCTCAACTCTTATTGTCACAGCCATTGGTTTAGTTCTTATAAGATGATTTTCTTGTTTTTCCTTGCTCTCTAATTTATTGTTTTTCCAAAATAAAGTTTTCTTTTATGAAGGTTAGAATTGTAGATTTCGTTTGAAGTTGATCTATATATACATATATATATAAATATATAAATATAGGGAATGTTTCTTTGAAAGGTCTGTACAAATTTAACTATGAAACAGATGTTCGATATATGGTTGAGTTGAAAATGGAAATGAACTGATAAATAGCCATTTTTGTTCAATGCCCCTACTTTCTCTGTTTTGATATTTTATCATTGTTCTTATATTTGCCGTGAGATTATTTTGAACAGCAAAAAATTAAAAGTTAAATTATTGCTATTGGTTAATTAGTTTTTTTTGGAAGGTATTTAAACGGGTCATATTTTTTATATTTATATTATGATGGATTGATTATATTTAGTAGGAAGTAAATGTGGGTTTGTCAACTTTGTCTTGAAAATTTTATGTCAAATTATAATTCGACATATCAATCCGAATGAAGAAAAGCCAACCGGAAGTGAACACATTTGAAGGGCACAATTTACTATTAGGTCATTAATTTCTTTCTAATTTAGTTTAAACAGTATTTAGGACGCTTAAGTTCTTAAACTCGACAATTTTACCAAAGTTTATATTTTGTATTAATTTTGGTTCATTTGTCTTTTTTTTTTTTTAATTATTAAAAAAGTTGACGTGGCACTTATTAGAAGGGAAAACAAGGAGAAAAGAAATATAAATAATGGAAGTTTAATAATTGAAAAATTAGAGAAAAAGTATTGTTAAGAAATATGTGGCATGCTAAAATATATCAAAACTTGACAAAATTATTTGAGTATTTTAAAAAAGTATGTGGCATGGTTGTTGGTTTTGTTGTAAATGCTTTAATTATTATTAATATTCTAATAAAATAAAATTCTGTCTACCTCTCATACCTTTGTAATGTAGTTTATGTTTCAACTAGTCAAATTATAGTCAAGTTAGCTGCTTTATTAACAAGGATATTTATGCAACAAATGCAATTAATTTCAAGAAATAAATTTATTACTCATGTTTTTAAATAACATATTTGTCAACTTCAATACAACTCCACTAGTTAAGACATATTCTTAATCGTTAATTCAAACCCTATTCACATATAGAACTTAAGAAAAACATATTCCCCTTTGCTAAAGTCATTGTAATTGAAGTTTTAATTTGACGTGAAATTTGTATATCTTAAAGTATTTTAAAAGAGAGATGGGAGAAGCAAAGATAATTTTGTGGCATGAGATCCACAATTAGTTTTGTTGGAATTGGAAGATAGCATAGTATTTAATTGTTATATTAATAATATCATTAAAAATCAGAAAATACAAAATCTTGTGTTCATGAGAGAATTTGAGTCTAACGAATTCATGTAGTCTTCTCAGGATAATTTTACTCACTCTAGTACTTAGGTTTCAAAAGTAATTGTCTCCTCTAATAGAACAAATTACCTTTCTTATGGAAGATCCAACAAACTCCACTTTGTGGAATAAACCAAACGTCAACAAAACGTGCTGATAAAAAAAAGAAAAAAAAATAAAGTTCCAATATGGAGAAGATATTTACAAACTAATTCATGGTCATTCGAATAGTCATATTTCTTCTTCAAGTTGGTTAGATACGTCCATTCATGAAAAAACGCAACTCATAGGATTGAAATGATCCAATTCTAGACGAAGAGTCACATATCATTTATTTCAATATCATGCACTCAATATAATTGAAAAAACATGATATCTTTTCTTTTTGATAAGATTGGTTCAATATGAAAGATTATTCTCCGACGATAAATAGTCTTTGTTTGAACAATCATTTCATATCTTAAAATCATTTTTTTCCCCAACTAGAATCATTTAAATTTTGAAAGAATGAAACTCTATCCTTGTGTAAGAGAGTCATTTCTTACCTAGAAATATGCTTTTCCCAAACAAGTATGAGAATCATCTACACTTTGAAAAAGGAGAGGATGCAGTAAATTTATGAAACTGATCACATCTTATAGTTGTCATAAGAATAAATGCGTGAATCTATGAAAATAATCGCATCAATATAAACTCTATGAAGACTATGATGTGCCTTCAAAATATATCCATTGATTTTATCTTTTTAAAATCAATTTCGACTAAATTTATTATACTGTTATAGACTCTAAACTTTAACTTTAATTTCATCAAATTTTAATACAAAAAATGTAGTATAAGTTTCTTAATACTCATTAATATCGATAAATTTTGATTAATATACACATTAACCATTTAATAATTCTGTCAAAATTCATAAATTTCAACCAAAAAAAAAAAATTAGCTATAATGCTATTCTTCATTAAACATTCGTCAATTTCATATCACACGTATTTTTTAACTTCATTGAATACATACATGATTTTTTTAACCATATTTTGGGTGGAAACTTCTCACAAGATTAAAATTGCAACGATTTTGAAATATTAAAGTTAATATTGCAATACTTATCTAGATTTAAAGTTAATTAGACGAAATTGAAAATTTATGGTTAAAATTAGGTTAAAAATCACTTTTAGTCCTTACACTTTCGTAAAAGTAACAATTTAGTCGTTGAACTTTAGTTTGTAATAATTTAGTTTTTGTACTTTCAATTTTATAACAATTTAGTCCCTAAACTTTACTATGTAACAATTTAGTTATTATATTTTAAAATTTGTAACGAATTAGTCCCTATTGTAGAAATTAATGTTGAGATTTAATGAAATTTTTAGCATAAATAAACCAATAAACAAATTAAAGGCTCAATATTTTTATATAATACAAAGTCTACATCATAAATTACTAAAAAGTTGATATCTAATTTTGATGAATTTTTGTATGTTAGGGACTAAATTGTAACAAATTTGAAAATACAGATACTAAATTGTTACATGTTAAAATTCAGGGACTAAGAGACCAAAAGTATATTTTAATCTTAAAATTAATATAACTTAACAAGTTTAGAATTTTCTTATTTATTTATTTTAGTACAAAAATATTCCTTTTAATTCAGGAAATAATATATTCTACACTTATAGCTGATGCACATTTTTGGGCCTGAGCTGTCAGCCCAACTTCCCACAATCTTTTTTTTTTTTTTTTAGTGGGACGATCGGAACTTCTAACATTGAGGTTGATAGTACAAGTATTATGTCAATTGAGTTGTACTCATTTTAGCTAATAAAATGGACTCAATCATGGCCTTGGATTGAGAAACAATTTGTTATTGCAATTATAACCAATGTTTAAAATGCTCTTTTCTAAAAAGAAAAAAAAATTGTTTTAATTTCTTTTCTTTTTTTTTATATATTCATAGTGTTTGGGCCAGTTTAAGCGCACATCAACTAATCTTACAAAATAATCTGCCTGACTTTACAATATTTTGGTATCAAAGAACAGAAAATATTAAAATCCTAAGTAGGTGATTCACAACCCATAAATTTTTTGTTTAAAATTTTAAGTTAGGTTTTAAAAAGAAAATATATAATTAAAAAACTTAAGAATTAAAATGTTTGTTCTAAGAGATAAAAACAAATAATAAAGATATTGTATAGGAACACAAATAATTTTTAGAAAACAGTAAACTAAATACACATCATTATCCTTATTAAACAATGTTCAAACTTTCAACTTTGTGTAATTTGTATTTGAATTTAAAAAATGTTTAATAGATCCTTAAAATTTTAGATTGATGTTTATTTAATTCTTGAATTTTTAAAATTTTAATATTTATCTAATATGTCATTGATCAATTCAAAATTGTTTTAAAATTTACAAACCTATTAAATACAAAATTGAAAGTTTAAAGTTTTATTAAACATAACATTTTATTTTATATCTAATTGATCAATTAATTTTTAAAATATCAAGTATGTCAAAGTTCGAATAGACACAAAATTGAAAATTTGAAGAACTATCCAACATTTTTAAGGTTAAAGATTTAATAAATCCAAAGTGATGGTAAAAAAAAAAAAACAAAAAAACTTATCAAACACTTTTTAAAATTCACGCATGTTTTAGACATAAATGTGAAATTTCATGGTCTAATTATATATAATTCTTTCAGAAAAAGGGTATTATTAATACATATATATACAAATGCATTTGGGCTGGATATAATGGACCGGCCCAAATTGAAAATGGGAGATCCGTGATTGACCAAATTTCTTTTGATCAGATACAAATCAAATCGAAGGTTTTCGGTATACGGTATAGTATTCACGTATTTTTTAATTTTAAAATGTTATATTTTTAATTATTTTATTTTATTTTAATTTTTAGGTTATAATAAAATTCTTTAAGTTTTAAAATATTTTTTAATTTTAGACTTGAGATTTGAGTTTTGTTTTAATTTGGTTATTAGGTTTCAAAATTTACACTTTTAACATTAATTTTTTTTACTAAATATTCAATTATAGAGGTTGACATTAATGTCTACTAATTAAATTTTAAATAATTATGGAGTGAAAATTTTAAAATTAATTTTAATATTGATGAAAAATAGTGAAACTTACCCAATTATAATTTTTTTAAAATAATTAATAGACATTAATACTAAAAATGAAAAATGAGTATTTAACGAAAATCGAGGTAATAAGTGACAAGGGTGACTCTTCAAACATATACACCAAATTGAAACAAAACTCAAAAGATTTGTATCATTTTGAAAGTTGAAGATTAAATTGAAATCAAACTCAAAACTTAAGTACTAAAAGTGATACATTTTGAAATCTAAGAACCAAATAAAAGCTAGACTCAAAACTTAGGGACCAATAACGCATTTTCAAAAAAAAAAAAAAACAAACCAAACAACTTATATTCAAATTATATTTCTTAAAACCTCTTTTGTGGTATTTTAAAAATTTTCTTCGATTATTTTAAAATAAGTTTATTATTTTGGTCCTATACAAAATGTTTGAATGAAGTATTATGCTAAATTTTGATGGAAAGAAAAACAATAAAAAAAAAAAACAAAAAGTGATCATGAAGAGACTAAAATAGGAAATGTTTTAAAGAACATGGTCCAAAACAAACGTTTCGCAAATATATGAATAAATTAAAATAAACAAAAATTAAAAATATATAATTCAAAATAAAATATTATAAAATTAATTATAAGAAGTAAAATAAACCAAAATCGGACAAAATAATATTAAAAAAATATAGGAATAGGATGAATATGGGGCCAGGAGGCACGTGCGAAGGTGCAATTCCAACTCCCACGAGTCTTCCCAACCAGGTGTGTGTACATCTCCCTTGGTATATAGATTAACCACCTTTCATCACCCTACCTTTCTTGCTGCCATAAAATATTATGCATGTTCCCCAAATTTATGCTCTCCCTTCCAAATTCACCCCTCCAATTTCTCACTATTTCCTTATCTAGCCCTCTATAACTTTTACTTTTCCCCATTAATCCCGCAATTTCAATAACACCTCTATTAAATCTATAATATCCACGCAACAACAATAATAATATTATGATAATAATAAATAATATATGTGTGATTTTAAAATTGTTAAAATCATTTTTATCATGTTCAAAATTATATTTTTAATTACTTAAAATTAATTTATTATTTAATTTTATACTTTTAAATACAATTTTCATATTACTAAAATTAGTTTTGAATTATTAAAGTTATCTTTTATATTGATTTTAACCATTTTAAAATCCCTTTCAAACATACTGGTATAAATGTTTCACAAAGTTAGTCTTTTTGGTTTTCTTATGGTTTCTTGTTTTTAATTGGGAAACAAAAATATAAGTAAGTTTATCAAAGAGAAAGATATGGAAAACTTTGTAGTTAGGATCTAACCAAATGACTCCATGAAGTGGAGGATATTTCTAGTTTGATAAATAAATAAATACATGTGAAAAATAGATCTTTCACTTGATACGACACGTCTCATATTAAGCCATTATATTTATTAGTGTTTTTACTTTATGTATTAATTAGAAATAATGATTTTTTTTTTGATAAATTAACATTTAAACTATTGAGTAATTTAAAAAGTTAATTTCCTCAAAGACTTTCTGAAAGACAAGTATAATCTACATTTTAATAATGTTCATAAGGAGAGAATTTGTGTATGCACATTTTTTTAAAAAAATAAAATATTAATTCATACAACTCAAATTTAAAATTATATGAATTAAAATTTTAAATTAATAATTGTATCAATTTAATTTAAAATTTAATATTTGGTGATTGCATCTATTTACACCCCTCCATATCTTGTTCAACAAATATTTGTGAAAAATTTATACTTTTTATCAATTAAGTTCTTAAATTTCTATAGACAAATCAATTTGGGTCATTCATTAGTATTAGCTTTAAAAATCATCCCAACATCAAATTCATACGTGTGTAGACATCTTTAAATGTATGTTTCGCAAAATAGACATTGAAATTGATACATTGATGATTCTCAAGAAAATGCTATACGAGCGTTTAAATTTAATTTGTTTATAAAGTTTAGAGATTTAATTTAATATAATATTTATAAAACTTACATACTTTTTCAAATAAAATGTCATTGATGGTATAAATTAAATCACTTACAAGAATTTAGAATTATTAATAAATATAATTATTAATTTAAGATTTTAATTAATCCAATTTCATGATTTAGAATTTGAGTCGACGCCATCTCAAAGTTGGGAAGTATATAAATTGGTACCCCACCCCTTTTGCGTGGACACTCATTATGTATCCACTCAAGAAAACATTTTCTAGAAAAAAATAATATATCCTACCCATGTTATAATAAAGAAAAAGAGAAAAAAAAAAAAAGAAAAAAAATATATATATATATATATATTTGGTGAAGATACAATTTTGATTATGTATTTTGAGATGTATTATATTCTAAATTATGTACTTTTAAAGGTTTAAATTTACTATTTGGACTCTCAATAAATTTAAAACAATGGTTAACTTTGCTAAAAAAAAAGTCAACCTCAGTAAATTTTTTCTCCAGAAATATAATAAACATATTTATATCGTGTATTTTTTAAAATAAATTTGTTATTGACCTTTTGCTAAGATAAATATAAATTAAATTCAAACTAACTATAAGTGCTAAGTTTAATATTTATGGAGTACGAGAATAAATAAATTAAAAAGTATAAAAAAAAATAATAAAATATTGTCTATAGTATATATGAGGGCTAAAATGTTATTATAACTCATTCTTCATACTAAAATATTGGATACTCGATTTCTTAAAAATAAAGCATTGGAAAAGTAAATGCATTTGCTATAATTCATATGATTTTTCCAACTTTATATTAAAAGGATATAAATAAGTAAAGGACACAAAATGATGAAGTCTACTACATTAGACATCATCACTTATTTACTTAACAATTAAGGCCCCACAAATAATTAGTCTTTTTTTCGATTAAAAAAAAAAGAATTACGTACTAATAATTTATTTTATTTTGATTCTACTTTTCAAAATCATATTTTGAAAACCCTTACTAAATTGTCTAAAAAAACAAGAATCATTTCTTTTTTAAAAAAACCTTAGGTTTAAATACCATTATGTGTTTTGTTTGGTTTTAGTTACTTTAATTTTAGTCCTTTTATCTAAAATAAATTTCAAATTTAGTAAATGTACATATTCACATATTATATTTTATGATATGAAAATTATTGTCATTATTTAATGAAATTCAATAAAAATATGAAAATTATTGTCATTATTTAATGAAATTCAATAAAAAATAATTTTGAGGAACTAAATTTAAGATTTATTCAAAATATAGAAACAAAAATTCAATATTTGAAAGTACAAAGCTTAAGGACCCATTTGAATTGACTTGAGAAAAAATGATTTTTTAAAAAACTCATTTTTATTTAAACTCTTTTAATAAGGATGGTTTAACATACATTTCAAAATCTATTTTGAGTAGTTGTTGAACACTCCAATTTTTCTAAAATAATTTATTTTTTATTTTATTTTTAAATTTAAACATTTGAAAATGTATTTCAAACCTATTCTAATAGAGCTATGTTTTTACAAATAGCAAATATTTTAAAATAAAAGTTAAACTATTTCATGGAGAATTACAAACTTGCAACTATATTATACTTTTACAAGTAATTGTATTTTGACATTAATAAACAAGTAACTATTCTCACTACGATAATTTAAGTGTTATAAATAAAGAAACATCCCTTAACGAAAAGTCTCCACCTTCTTAGATTACATTTCATTTGGTTAATTGAAAAGAGGAGACCAAAAAAAAAAAGAAGGTTGAATAAAAATTTTAAATAAAGAATTTATATGGTTTTTAAAACACATTATCACATTATTGTCGTGGAGACTTAAGAGAGATATGCAGGGTAATTTGCCTTTGAATTAAACCGAAATGTTGGCCTTTTCTAATAATAATAATAATAATAAAAGGTTAGCATAATTTACCATAAATATGAGTTTTGATAATTCTTACTTGAAATGTCTAACCACCCAACTACATCTAAATTTGAGAATCGTTTGAACTACCATAAACGTAAATTCTTAAAACAACACTTTTTTATCTTGTAGTCAAAAGTTAAATCTCTAAATTTGTCGAACTAACAAATTTTTCGAAATATAATGTTCTCTCATAACCAATAGGAAGTTTCTAATGATCGTGGAGAGATTTAATTTGAAATCTTTGAATCTATTGATAAATCGAGATTGAGTTGTTTAATAAAAATTGTACTACTTCATAGCCAAAATAATATTATATTCATCTATAACCATTCTTAAGAGATTTATTGGATAAAATTTTATTTAAATAAATTAAAAATCTTTGTAAAATCATTCGTCACATAACTTGAGTCCATTCAACAAGTTTGAACATATACTCTTCAATTCACCTATAATTTTTAACACTTTGGTTTTATTAATTTAAAATTCCATTACAAATTTTTGTTGCAGAAAAAAATATAAAATTGTTATTGAAAATATTAAAACGTATAACTAATAATACTAAATTTTCACGTGTCTATATTCTCTTAGCAGTCCTAAAAAGAAAAAAAGTCTAACACTCAATATTGCTTTTAGAATAATACTCAATTTATTTGAGTTGAATTTAAAAAAGTGATATAAATATTTTACATAACGATTTGTTCTTTATTATAAATATTAGGAAAATGTTAGAATTATATAGTTGACATAACTGGAGACACAATCACGTAAGATAATGGAAACAATTAAAATAAACTAAATAATAATTTGAAAGTTAAAGTTAGAATTTTCTTTTTTTTAAAAAACGAGTTAAAGTTGAAAAATTAGATACAAAATAAAATATTTAAAATAGAATTAAAAAAAAGTTTAATAAAGTTTGCTGACAGGTTATAGAGAGAGAAAGAAGGAAGCAAAGCAATGAATGACGAAATAATATATTTTATTTACGCATTTTTTTTTTCTTAAAATATATTAAAAATATCAACTTTCGGACAACTCCATGTCGTCGCTGAGGCATACGCTCTTTAGTCTCTCTCTTTCTCTTTAATTTCTCTCTTTCCACTTTCGTTACGCAATTTTTTCAATCCCACAATTCAACATGAAATGGTGAAGATTGATTGATGTAATGCTTCTTCGGCTCTGATAATTTGTGATTTCAGATTACTAGGGTTTCGATTTTGCTAATTCTCTTCAGTTTGAATTATTGTGGAAGTCTACCTCACTAGGATTTGGGCGAGTATAGTGGGATTCTACTGGAATTTGCAGTTTCCAAATTTATGGTAAAGCTTCTTCATTTCAGTCTTCTAATCTAATTTTAGTAAATTACTGATTATCTGGTTCTAGTTTCGTTAGTCACTGTATGCTAGTTTATCTGTATTTGATTCTTGGTAGATCTGTATCGTAGAGTAGAGTCTTGAGGGATATGAACGTGTAGCTCGTTGTTTGATTTCCTAAACAGCTGTGGGAAAGAAAAGGAGGAAATTTGGAAGTAAATGGTTCAGGTCATTTTGTTGCAGTGGGAATTTGGGTTTATATCAAATGACATAAGCGATTAGAGGTTGGATTTGATTATGTGTTGGGTATCTTGACTATCTTATCGTTTTTTCTTGTTTCACACTGTACATTAATGATCTCAAGCTCTCATTATCCTTTAGTTTTTCCTTTATAGCGAGGATTCTTCATTGTTATTATTTTGTTTTGTTTTGTTTTGTTTTTTCCTTCTCATAGCAATCAGTGAAACTTCTCTTTTAATACCGATCAAGGACTATATTTTATGTCAATAAAAGTAATTACGTGAGAAATGGGACAAAATGTTATCACCCCAATTAAGAAGTAGATTTGGGGATTGTGAAAAATATCTCAAATTTATCAATGATAAGATTATAGAAGATTGACCATCTCCAATTAAGAAGTAGATTTGGGGATTTTTGAAGCGAGTCAAATAGTGCTTGAAAAATCTCTCCACCATTCTCTTTATTTAAAGGTCAATGGTATTTTGTGATTGTGGACCATATCAACCACGAAATACCCTAATTGTCCAATAGTCTTATCTCTACCTTTGAAATTTCAACCTCAGATTCGAACTGTAAGATTGCGATTGTCGGTAATAATTCATGTGCAGTGGAAGAATTCAAGAGAATAAGAGAAACTTACCCAGTTTTTGAAATATTGCTGCTGAAGAATATAAATTTAATGGATCTAGAGTCTACTTGGAACACGTTTGTTTTATCTGAAGTCGTGAATTTCGTTCAGGCTATCAGGTTTTTTTTTTTTTTTTTCTTTTTTTCTTGTTGTCTTAAAACTGTATATATTTTATTAAATTCTCATGTGATTAATTTTAATTTCTATAATAATAAATAGAATGATGTTTTAGGTACGTCATCTTCTTGATTTCTTTAGTACTCAAACTTCCACTTCCTTTTCATGCAGGATTTTGTTACAAGCTCTTGATTATTGGGCTCTCTCAAATTGTAGCTGAAGTGGTTGTTTGGATACTCAGTCACAGCTTTACCAGCGTGTCTATGGGGTGAAAGTTACTTATGGTTTGAAGGGTATCATTTACTTGTCGGATGCCTTGGAAGTGTAACATCTGCTTAGCATCTATTTTTACGAAATATTTTCCCTCTGCAGAGTGAGCTCAATTTAGAGCCACTTCTTTGCTTCTTCCACATAATTTAGGATTAAAACAAAACATGCCTTCATGGTGGGGGAAGTCGTCATCCAAAGAAGTGAAGAAGAAAACAAGCAAGGAAAGTTTCATTGACTCATTACACCGAAAGTTTAAGAATTCACCTGAAGGTAAAGTAAACAGCAGATCAGGAAGTTCTCGTAAATGTGGTGGTGACACTATTTCTGAGAAAGGGTCCAAATCACCAATATCAAGATCGCCGTCACCTTCCAAAGAAGTTGCTAGATGTCAAAGTTTTGCAGAAAGATCGTGTTCTCACAAACTTCCACTTCCAGATTTGCACCCTGTAGGTGTAGGTCGCACAGATTCTGGGATTAGTGTGACAGCAAAATCCAAATTAGAGAGAAGCTCCAAGCCATCTTTATTCCTACCCCTCCCTAGACCTGCTTGTATTCGAAGTAGGCCAGATCCTGCAGATTTGGATGGAGATTTGGTCACTGGTTCAGTCTTTGGTGAGTCCTCAAGTGATAGTGATGATCCCAGTGATTCACGTCAACGTAGTCCTCAGGCAACTGACTATGACATTGGGGCTAGAACTGTGATAGGTTCTACTGAAGCTAGGTAAGCTCTTATACCTTTGTTTCATCTTTATCTTTCATTCTGGAGTCCTTTGCATCTTTGTTGAATGGTTGAATAAGGTTACTTGTCTCATTTTGTCCCTGTTCTACAGCAGTCAGCTTGCATTTGGAACATTGTTTTTTAACTTACCATTTTACTTGTCCCTTACATTTTTGGTGGCTTTTTCTGAAGTGAAACTCTCAAGGATCAGTCTCCTACTGTCGTGCAAATAAATCTAAAAGAGGGCAAGAAATCGGAAAGCCTTCCATTTCCTCATAAGAATTCTTCAATACCTAAACGGAGGCCTTTAAGCAGCAACGTAACAAATCTACAAGTTCCTCGCCATGGGGCCTTCTTTAGTGCACCAGATAGTTCTATGTCTAGTCCCTCTAGAAGTCCCATGAGGATATTTAGCACTGAGCAAGTCATGAACGCTGCTGTTTGGGCTGGAAAATCTCACCCAGATGTCATTTTAGCTGGATCTGGCCCTTGTTCCAGTCCTGGCTCTGGTCACAATTCAGGGCACAACTCTATGGGAGGTGATATGTCAGGCCACTTCTTTTGGCAACAAAGTAGGGGTAGCCCCGAATATTCTCCTGTACCTAGTTCTAGAATGACTAGCCCCGGTCCTAGTTCCAGAATTCAAAGTGGTGCTGTCACACCTATTCATCCGAGAGCAGGAGCTCCACCTGCTGAGTCACAATCATGCTGGCCTGATGAGAAACAAACTCATCGTTTGCCTCTTCCTCCCATAGCAATCTCAAACTCCTCTCCATTTTCGCATTCGAATTCAGCAGTGACATCTCCTTCAGTGCCTAGGAGTCCAGGAAGGACAGAGACTCCAGCAAGCCCAGGTTCACGCTGGAAAAAGGGGAAGCTACTGGGTCGGGGCACATTTGGGCACGTATATGTTGGTTTTAATAGGTATGTGAACAGAGTAAACATTCACTTTTTCATTGTCATTGATTCAGGCAAAAGTTTGTTCATTTTCAATGCTCGTTGTGGTGCTGTAGACTTATAGCTTATTCCATTTTAGTTTGTCATTGATTCAGGCAAAAGTTTGTTCATTTTCAATGCTAGTTATGGTGCTGTAGACTTATGGCTTGTTCCATATAAGTGATTATGATACCTCGATTGTTGTATTGATGCCATATATTTCTCTTGCTTGTGAGTTTTGTCATTTTTTGTGCCTAACATGGTTGGTTTTGCTACCACAGATAAGATAATTAGTACATAGCATTCTGTTGATACCTCGATTGTTGTATTGATGCCATATATTTCTCTTGCTTGTGAGTTTTGTCATTTTTTGTGCCTAACATGGTTGGTTTTGCTACCACAGATAAGATAATTAGTACATAGCATTCTGTTGTGTTTCTTTCGATACATTGCTTTCTGATTTTATTTTACTTTTTGGTTTTTTATTGGAATCATTTAGTGAAAGTGGAGAGATGTGCGCAATGAAGGAGGTCACGTTATTTTCTGATGATGCAAAGTCTAAGGAAAGTGCTAAACAATTAATGCAGGTACAACATTTTATGTGGATCCGTTCTAGTGCTTCTTTTCACCCTACCATATTTCTATGTTTTATTAAGAATTTAATTTTCTATTTTATGGCAGGAAATTGCTTTACTGAGTCGTTTGAGGCATCCCAACATTGTGCAGTATTATGGTTCGGAAGCAGTAAGTATTTTGCTTCTAATTTTATTCTTTCTGTTAAGAAGGTCAGAGTTTCAAGATAATGATTTGTCAATGCTATCAATCATATTTAACACCTTTGCATTGCCATGCCATGCCGTGCCATTACCCTATTGGACGTGTTTAATTGATAAAGCTCAAGAGTAGGTTGCTTTTCTTACTTGGTAGAGCACCACATTGGTTTTTTGAAACAATGGAACCCATTTTCCCTGGATCAACAAAAAAAAAAAAACTGCCAAGGCCTTTTTTTTTATGACCTTTGTTGTACCTACCATTATTTGTTAACTTGGATAGGTAAGTTGACAGTTTCCAATGAAGACAAGTCCTGGAGGTGAATCATCTATTACCATATAGGATCTGACTCGGGACCTAATTTCTAAGGGTGTGTCTGGAGCACCAATTTGAAGTTGGTGGAGTGGGTTATTATAGTTCACTCCATATTTGGGGCACCAAATATTATATTAATGTTTACAACTATTTATAACCTACAATTAAGTACAGTAAATATTATTTCAAAACCTCTTTACTATAGTATTTACTATTTGCTTTGCTACAGTATTTACTATTTTCTACTCAAAACAAAAACTAAACAAAAACTTTTCTTCTCTCATTCTCTCTTTTCTTCTTTGTCGTGTTTACTACTTCCTACTCAAACAAAAATAGTTTACACCCCAGAACACATGCTATTATAACTCAGACTAAAATAGTTTACAACCTAAACAAAAACTATTACAACTCACGAACTATTATAACCCATTGACTATAATAATCATTGACTATAATTACTAACGCAGCGTCCAAACAGCCCCTAATAAGTTTCAATTAACTAGTGTTGCTGCATAAAATGGGTGTAGTTGGAAATCTGGATTTAAGTGGTTATATAATGACATCTACTTTTTATTATTATTATTAATATTTTAATAATTTGAAATCATTTGTAACAGGTGGGTGATAAATTCTATATATATCTGGAATATGTATCTGGTGGTTCCATTTATAAATTACTTCAAGAGTATGGGCAATTTGGGGAACTAGCAATTCGTAACTATACTCAACAAATACTATCAGGACTTGCGTATTTGCATGCTAAAGCTACGGTGCACAGGTAACTGTGATTTTTAAACATCTACGCACGCCCACAGTTTTTCTGACACATGCATGTACTAGCTGCTACAATCTAATCGTACATTGTTTGTGGGACTCTGTACACAATTGAACTTCTAACCTCTGCAGGGATATTAAAGGAGCAAACATACTTGTTGACCCAAATGGTAAAGTTAAATTGGCAGACTTTGGGATGGCGAAGCATGTAAGATGGCTCACAATTTTTACCTTTACTATGCCTCAAATTACATGCTTTGAAAGCATTTCTAATTTTGACTTCTCGATCCATTAAATTTATAGAGTTAGTTTTCTTTTTGTTTATCAATTATCTAAAATCTTGTGCCTACCAAAATTGTACCTAACAATTAATATTTAAAATTATTGAAAGAGAGAAAGAAAAAGAACACAAAGGTGTACGTGGAAAACCCTAGATTAGGGAGAAAAAACCACGATAGAAGTTTCTCTTTTTCTTTATTTGTTTTATACAATCAAAGAATTACAAGAGGAAGAATAAATAGAGATAAGAAACTTAAACAAGGAAAAAATATTGAAAACATATATAAGGAAAGAGATAAATTCTAAAATATCTCCCAAATATTTTCCTTTTTTTCCCGAATATTTTCCTTTTTCAACAAAAATTATTATTAAAATTTAATAATTGGAGTCAATTGTAATATTGGAAATAGAATACTATCCAAAAAGTATTTAATTAAATTATGTGGGTGTGTGTGCGCGTTTTCCCTTTATTTAATCGTTAGGTTCATGAAGAACGTATATTATTGAAAACCGAGGATTCTATTTTAGTTAATGATCAACAAATATACATTTATCATTTCATATTTATCTACTATATTCACATTACATATATTAGAATTTACTATTAAAAGTTTTGC
Organism: Citrullus colocynthis; assembly: GCA_031780015.1. Lineage (NCBI taxonomy): Eukaryota > Viridiplantae > Streptophyta > Magnoliopsida > Cucurbitales > Cucurbitaceae > Citrullus > Citrullus colocynthis. The sequence goes on along the minus strand of QLSR01000065.1, from coordinate 175,836 downwards.
TATTTTGTTTTTCCAGATCACCGGCCAATCATGTCCACTATCGTTTAAGGGCAGCCCTTACTGGATGGCACCTGAGGTGAGAATTTATTGTATCTTTAAGCAAAAATCATAACGAAATGATTCATATTTCTGACCCAATATTTTCCCAGGTCATAAAGAACTCAAATGGTTGCAACCTTGCCGTTGATGTTTGGAGTCTTGGATGTACTGTTCTGGAGATGGCTACTACAAAGCCACCCTGGAGCCAGTATGAAGGGGTGAGTAAGGACGCTTTTAAATATCTAAGCTATAAAAGTGTTTTCAACATTAGGACATAAACAGCTGAAAGTTCTTGGGTTCGTGTGTGGTCTATGTTGAATGTTTCTTTGAACCTTACTCTCACATTTCTTATACAGTACCTTGTCCTTTGTTCTGACGGTGGGACATTTTATGTTCTTGCTTAAAAGGTTGCTGCGATGTTTAAGATTGGTAATAGCAGAGAACTCCCAGTAATTCCAGAGCACCTCTCAGATGATGGGAAGGATTTTGTGAAACTATGTCTGCAACGAAACCCACATCATCGACCTACAGCTGCTCAACTCTTGGAGCATCCTTTTGTCAAAAACGCTGCACCTATAGAGAGGCCTATTTTGAGCTCTGAGCCTTCGGATACAACTCCAGGAGTTACAAACGGAGTGAAGATTTTGGTACACACTTTTTCACATTGGTTTTTGATTCATCACAGCATATTATTTCAGAAAGCCATATTGCTCTCTCGTGGTTTTGGGTTTTGTCGCTGTCTGCACTGCTATTTTATTGCAGATGCGATCATAAGCCATAACAGCTTCTCTTAATTTGCATGGTGCATATGATTGTGCTATGCTTTGCTGTCTTACCGTTTTTGTCTTGCTGGATTCTTATTCTCTATATATTTATATTTTAGTCAAAGATTAGGCGACCAGCAGTCCAGCTGTGAGTCTATGACAAATTAATCTATGCCGCTTGAATTTGGAAAGATTCTAGTGCCTCAGCTGTTAAAAGTGAAAACCATTTTTCGTTTCATTAGTTCTGTAAATGATTTATTTATTTATTTATTATTATTGTTTTTCCCCCTTTTCTTTCCATCTTGGTTCTGAGTTTTGTCTATTAATCACTTCCAGGGTATTGGTCAATCACGGACTACTTCTATGGACTCGGATAGTAGACTTGCAGTTCATTCTTCAAGAGTCTCAAAAGCTGCTCCTCATGCCAGGTTCTCTCTTGCCCCCAACGGCCAACCCAATTCCCAACCCAAAATAAATAAATAAATAAATCAATAATATTTTGCTGATTGAGGCTAAGATTGATTTCATTTTTCATCCAGTGAAATCAATATTCCCAGAAACATATCATGTCCTGTTTCACCAATCGGAAGCCCTCTTTTGCATTCACGATCCCCTCAACATCCCAGTGGAAGAATGTCTCCTTCACCTATTTCAAGTCCTCGAACCACTTCGGGCTCGTCCACACCTTTGACAGCATGTGGTGGTGCAATTCCTTACAACCACCTGAAACAAGCTATATTCTTGCAAGATGGATTCGGAAGCATACCAAAGTCCTTAAATAGTAGTCCATACAGCAGCGGTATCTCATTCCACGACTCAAATCCCGATATTTTTCGAGGGTTGCAGCCTGGGGCTCACATCTTCTCTGAAATGATACCAGAAAACGATATCTTGGGAAAGCAGGTTGGACGGCCTGCTTATGGTGAGTTGTATGATGGCCAGCAGGTCCTGGCTGACCGAGTATCTCGAAAGCTCTTACGGGATCATGTTAAAACAAACCCTTCTCTTGATTTGAGTCCTAGCGCTACATTGTCTGGCCGCATGAATGGTATCTGACTCCGAATGCACCCACCTACTAGAGCTAATTTTCAGGAGTAAGAAGCTTGCTTTGGATTGGAAAGACTATTACCATGATCATTACTGCCAACGGAGGGGTAAGGAATAGTTGACCGAACCAGTGGGAGATAAATTCTTTATACATTCTGATTTTTGAAGGATAAGAAGCCTCAGCTGTGTGACTAAATTAACATCTGGCTTGATTTGATCCAGTGATGACCTGCGGTATCGGTTTGTACAGTCTTCAAATGTTTAACTTATAATCTGACCAACTAATCTGAGATGCAAAATTTTTAATTTTGTTCAAGCGGGATGACATCTGATGATCCAATGTGAAAAGGAGGTTACTAGATATGGAAGTACCCCACCCATGGAGTTCCTGAACTAGGAAAAGCATTTACAGCAGTGACAAATGTACATTTTTTAGATCATCCTATAGGAAGACTAAATGAACAAATGGTAATTACCTACCACCTCTGGACCTTCTTTTCTACCAAAAAGAAAAAAAGAAAAAAAGAAAAAGAAAAAAAAAAAAGGGAAAGAGAAATTATGCTGTACAGTTGTTGAAGGAATGAACTGGCTTTTAGTATCTATGAATCTTATTGAGAGAATCAAGAACTTGTACAGCGCATGGAATTAAAGTTTCCTACAATGATTTATGGAAGTTCCGCTATGGCTGTCATTTTATTGTTAGTTTGGACCTGATTATTGAATGCACTACATTTTTCAATAATGCCACGTTTACCAATCCGTAATAAAATCCATAATAAAACTATGTAATCGTAGAGGAATTCATGCTATTGAGCATGGGAGTCATATGAGATTGTTTTGTAGTTATAGTTTTGACATTGAAAGTAGCCACCAAAATTGATTTGTGTGTTGTCTTCGCCGAAAGATAGTTGTTATTATGGTTGGCTGCAGAGGTGGTCGTCGGAGCACGTCATCAGTGATCAATGTTGTTGGAATGAGGTTGCCAACGGTGGTTATTGCCAAAGTTGGTTGTTGACAGTAATCATCAAAATTGGCTACCGAAGGTAGTATTCATAGATTGGCGTCGAAGATGGTGATCAAACTGACTGCCAAATGTAGTCTTCTCTAGAACTTGGCCACTAGAGCATGTCATCATCAACCATGATTGTTTTCAAAGTGAGGTGTTAATTGCCAACGATAATTATTTGTTGGAGTAGGTCATTGTAGGAGTGTAAGAGGGAAAGAAAAAATAAAATTTCTCGATAAATGTGTAGATTTCAATAGGGAACACAATTAAAGTTGATAGTTAAGTTACTTGAACCGTGAATACTATTAAATCGATAGAGTTAAATTATTTAGCACTGAATTGTGAAGCTAGTGGACCAAATAATGACCAACTTAACCTAAACCACTATATACATTTAAATCTCCCCTTTTAACATAGTAAGGTAGTTCCTTACTAACCCCTTACAATTGCTCTCGGAGTCAAAAGGGCACATTTATCAATTTTGGAAAAAAATTATCTTTTTGAATCCTAAATTTTGAAGAATATATCTCTATGGTCTTTTATGTTTCAAATTAGCCATCTTAGTCCCCAAGCTTACCAAAATAGGCATAAAAAGTTCCTCTACAAATAGATTGATTAAATTTAAATAAAAAACTTACTAGATGGCTTATGTGACAAGATGATTTGGAAAGAAAAAATGTATTTTAATATTTCTCTCTCTCTCTTCTTTCCCCCCTCTCTCATCCTTGGTTCTCTCTCTACCCTCTTCTCTAGACTTTACAATGTTACAGTAGGGTTTTGATCGACCTTTTTTTAATCATTTCATTTCACTAAATTTTCTCTCCCACATTCAAATTTTTTATTTAAATTTAATCAATCTATTATAGAAAATCTTTTAAACCTATTCTTGAGAAACTAAAATGACTAATTTAACACATAAAGGACCAAATTCACCCATTCTTCAATAACTTTAGAGACCAAAAAGATTTTTTTTCCCTGGGCAGGTGTCAACAGAACGATAGTGCTGACTGGGCAGGCCAGAAAAACCCAAGAGATACGAGGAAAATGAGAGGCAAGGCAAAATAAAGGAGAATGAACCTTTCCCATAACTAATAACAAAAATATTACAAGAACATCTAGAAATTATAACAAAAATAAGGAATTTTCCTCGCTAACAAATCTGCTGCAGCAACCTGACAGAAATGACAGAATCATAAAAGATTTCCCAGTAAAGGGAAAAAAAAAAAAAAGAGGAAAAAAAAGAGAAAAATTTCAACTTCCAAGACAGAAGACCATTGGTAAAATTGGCTCTGCAAAGAATGTAAAAAAAACAACTCGTGGGTTAAATCCCATCCGGTCTTGATTATTAGGTAGTAGTAGTTCGAAGTTTGGGAATGTACTTTATCTTCGCACCCTTTTCAAATTTTGTCCTGAACTTGGTGGTCTTGCCAGCTTCATTGGCTGAGGATTTGGGAGCGTCCAAGTCAATCAAAATTGTATTACCAACAACAACATTGCGTCTGTCAAAGTTGGATGACTGAAACGCAGAGGTGGTTTCAGTGTCATTTTGCATTTGAAAACATCCTGAAGACTCAGAATCTGAGGGTAGATTCAATTTAACATGGTCGGCTGTTATAGCCTCTTTCCACCCTGCATCAACAAAACATTTAACATTTTGATCATGTTCAGATGAATAGAAAAAGAATGGTGAATTTGCTTGTTCCCAACGTACAGCTTGCTTGCTATTTTTGAGAGATTTTAAGTTTCACTCGAGCTCTATGCTGTCGAATGAGTCTACCTACTGATCAACTGAGAAATGATCAAATGGTACAACTAGTTTATTCCATTCAAACGTAGACCCTTAACTACTTTTCATACATATTTACTTGGGAAATTCACTGTATGATAAGTGATATACGTAACAAATATTAATATGGAGTTGTATTAAAAATATCGTTTCAGAATTTATCTTATCTATTCTCCATGCCAATTTTAAGAATACGTTTCAAAAGTGAACTTACTTTGTGCAAGGAAAGCTTTTGCAGCACGACTAGAGAACTCCAAGCCAATTGGTTGTGCAGGTTCTTCCTGGATCAAAGAGTTGTTTCCAAAGTCTCCAGTGTCACCATCCAAGGAATGTGGAGAATATGAATTCAGTAGGGCCTGATCCTCTAGCTTTTCAGTTATCACTTCAGCTTCAGATTCGCCATTTTCACTTTGATCTGGCATTGCATATTTGGTTCCATTACGACTAACTGGCCTCCAAAGCTTAACCATCACCCGATTTGTTGCAGTTTGAATAGAATCCGGCTTAATGAATTTCTCCAAATGATTATTAATCTTCTTAGGCGTTTGATGACCATCCTGGCAATCATCTGGGGTTCCGACTGGATCTTTACTCTCCTGATTGCGATTTCCTAATGCCACTGAAATAGAACCAATCAAAACCTCATGGCTCTTAATTTCCTCTGCCTGGACAGTTGCCTCTTCCTGTATCCTGGCTTGAAAACGATCTCCATCTCTTTCTGGCTTTGGCTTCCGGCTCCATACTTTTTTCCCGTTAACAATGGGTGCAACCCTTGATTGCACATGGTTCCCATGCCTTCGCATGTCTCCAATTTTGAGTCCCTGACAATTCTGATCTGCACGAAAACCATTAGAAAGTCCCCTTTGTGTCTTAGGCAGTGCCTGCCACTGGGAGATTACATGCTTATGGCCATTCATTTGTATTTTCTGCTGTTCACCATTGTGATCAGTAGGAAGATGTTCAGGGTAGCCACTGTGAAACCCAGAATGAGACACGGAATCTTCGTCTTCATCAGTTAGAGAATGTCGAGATGTTTCAATAGAAGATGGAGTATGATCAGGCAATATGCCCAGAGAGTCCCTTTCTGAATGGCATTCAGTCTGAGGGCTAGATGATTCTTCAAGTAACACATCTTCAATTGTTTCATCTACACTCCCTTCTATATCGGTCTTCTCTTCAAGTTTTTGCTCCTTTGACCTTTGTTCTTTCTGCCTTAACTTCTTCTGCCTTTTTCTCTCCAACAGCTCCGCTTGTCTACAGAGTAACATATCTACATGAGTGAGGAACAAGCAATCTAGTACACAGAATTCACAACAAGCAAGCTTTTGAACAGTCAGTATTCTTAACAAGGTTATTTTATTTATATTTTTATTCCGAAGAGTTACGCAAACCTCCACGAGGAGGTAGTAATTAGCGTGGCTAAGTTAACAACACCAGGATAATCATCAAGTCAAAGTATACTAGTTGGTTCCTTACCAAGAAATAATAGTTCGACACAGTAGATTTTTGTTCTCTATCAAATAGCACACGTTGATCTAGCTACACGACTATTAATGCAAGAATATTTTTTATCTACTCTCCGACTACATGACCAAGGTCTATTCTATCCAGCTAGATCAGGCTACTCAATCTACCAACAAAAAGGGGAAATTAGATGATGATAATGGATATACCTCCTTTGAGCAGCTTCTTCCTCCTCTACCAGCAATTTTTGACACCTTAAAGCTTCGGCATCCTTATCAGCAAGCCATGTTTTGACCTTAAAGAAAACATAATTAACGGGTTAATGAGCCAAAAAAAGAAAAAGAAAAAAAAAAAAGAAAGGCAATCAGGTCAATATGAATATATGATTGTATAACAGCATATTGCTTGTATACAATGTAAATCTGCAACAAAGCAGGAACTATCAGTTAGACAGAACGTGAGAAATGTACTAAAATTAAAGGTAGAAAACTTACCAATTTCTCTTCCAACAAGAAGCTCATGCAAGCAACTAAGTTTTTAGTTTCAAGACCAATCTTTACAGCCTCCCCATCAAATATATATTTTTGCATCGAGACAGCTGTTCCACATAGGAATGTTTTTTCGCTTGCATTGTCAAGAATTTCAAATAACTCCTGGGAAGACAGTGGAAACCTAGATGGTCTACCTTGTACAATGTCCTGAAAAGGTTCACGGATGCGATATAAATTTATATTCATTCACAAACGACCAATGGGTCCCAAAATGAACATGGACATACCAAAAGGGCAGAACCTGCCCTCAAATAAACATGTGGTAGGGCAGAAAATCCCGGTTTCCCAATGATAGCCGACAGATTCTTGATCACGGCTGACCCTTGTATTCCCTATATGTTTACAGAGACTAATCATTTAAGAAAATTTAAAACAGAATATCTAAAAACTGAAAGGATTTTCCTTCAGATAATGTTCATTTTTCATTTCTATCCAATGATTTGAGGACTGCAAAGAAAGGATACAGAGATTTTATTCAAGAATTCTGATGAAAAAAAAGTAAGGAAACTGAGGTATGACTTGCCTCAATTGAAACATTTTTAAACGAGACAGCCTCCTTTGTCTCTTCCCAGGTTAGCTGTATAAGACATCAATGAATAAGCATTTTAATAAAGGAACTCAACTATGCAGAATAACAACAATGAACAAGATTTGAAATAAAGAATGAGCCTATGTAAGAACAAACGCAAGTGGATAGTGGACAAAGATTACCTTGTCCCAGAATGCTGCTAGCAGATCCCTACTTTTGGCAGAATCCTACAAAGTGCAAAAGAACACGTTCAAGCAAGCAAGAAATCAGTGAGAAAAAGGAATATTAGAAGGCAAAATCACAATTCAATTTAATAATGGGCAAGCACATAGCTCCAAATACAAAAGATGATGTAATTTTCATAGAAGTAAAAAGACTTAACATCTCAGACTAGAAAAGAAACACCTTATCAAGCTTTTTCAGCCTATGATGCACACGTATATGTCTTCTATAGTTGATAACTGAGCAAAATTCCCGGGCACACTTCTCACACTTCTGCATTTGAACCTTTAAAGGAGAGAGCAAGGGCCAACCTGGGAGTTCTGATGAAAGAAACAAAATATGTTTCAAAGTTATTAAATCCGAACAGGTAATGGAGGAGTGTAAACCATGCGATTTGAATAAAGAATAATGATTCATTAAATGAAAAAATGACTCCCTTCTAGGAGGCGTTGTTATTGCATAAGAATACTGTTGTATGTACTGTAAAGAGCAAAGGCATGGACATGCCTGTACACACGCAAAAGATGAAACAGCTTTACTAAAAGAAGAAGAAATTTGGTAGATATGCTAAAGAAATTCTTGCAGCTTTGTTCCTGATCCCAGCCACTAAGCTTGTTGTCTAAAAATGTTGCATATACCAAAAGATGATTCTATACCCTTTGACTTGAAATGCAAGTAAATGAAACTCAATAATCATTACATCCAAAGGGCATAATATGCGACTCCAGAACTCCAAAGATTAGAATTAGCTATCAGTATAATAACATTTCAGAAAGAGCCCCTTCATTGCAGTTTGATAGAATCGAACAATTTTAATACCTTGTTGGTCAAGAGCATGAAGTAGTTGAATCCACTGGACTGGACTCTCACCAGCTCTTGAGCAAGAAAGAAAAGGCTCTTTTCCAATTGCCTGTCTAATAATAGTGTCTAAAGAATCATTTCCCTCCTCCGATTTCATCACATCGGGATAATTAGAGGTCTTGAGTTTTGCAACTGGCATCTACACACAAGTTTTAAACCCAAAATTCAAGGGCAGAAGCACTGCATAATATCAAAAAAGAAATACATTACATGCTGGAAAGCACTACCTAGTGACCCTGACCATACAACTACACCAATTAGAGATGAATCAAATAAAGCACATGCTATTAGCTGTAACAGTGTGCTGCATACAGAAAAGAAAGAAAGCTTCCCATCCAGTAAGAATGAGCTAGCATACGGAGAAACTATGCAATGGAAAAAAGGCAAAGATACTTTCAAGACAAACAAATGACCATGCCAGATTCAAGTGTTGGCCTCCAGTAAGGAATTCATTTCACTGAATATCGTTATAAGGGGAACAAGAACTATTTTCCGCAATTCATTTAAAAAATATATCCAAGAAAAAAAAATAATCATACAAAAATATATATCATAAGAAAAACAAAGAGAATTCAATAGGTTTTCCCCAACATTTCCGAAAGCACTCCCGGAAACTCGAAAAAAGAAATCAAGAACAGGAAACGAATGAAGAAAAGTCAGCGTTTTCTAAATGCCATCACATTCAAATTAATTACACAAATCTCACATCATTACAACAGTCAAGTTACGTTCACTATTAAAAGAACCCAATATAGAGATACAGACTGCGTTTTATCCATCAATCTGCCAGACCACCGAAGACATATGAATTGGGGGCATCAAATTAAACACTAAACACAACGAAAATTGGGAAGCAAGAAAATAACGAAAGAACCAAACAACCATTTCAAAAACTGGGGCATGTGATCTGTAATCGACAGAAGAAGATGGCACATACAAAGGCAATACGCGAAAACAAAAAGAATTGACAAAACAAAAAAAAAGTGAGTGTGATCGGTTTCACGTACCAGTAAGAAGGACAAAGATCGATTCGAAGAAAGAAAGAAGGCGACAGATCGGATCGTATATGAAGCCGATTTGGAAAAAGTTGGAGAGCGTCAGGCCGGAGGAAAAGGGCCTGGAGAAATCGAGAAAGTGATCGGTGGAGAAGAGAGAAGCTGTTTCTTTCTTTGGGAGAATTTCTTCAGAGAGAGAAAAAAACGAAGGTTTGTAGGAGAAAATATAAAGGCATAAAAATGAAGCCCTGTTCGTGGTTCAGTCCGGCAAAAAATAAAATTAATTTAAACCAAAAATTAAATATGAAATACGTAAAATCAGAATTATATGACGTGGAAATTACACAGGCGCACGCGCTGTTAACGTGCGGTTACTAAAATTGGATATTGGGCTTGGGCCGAGCAACCAACGAGCCATGCTTGTCGCCTCATTTATGATCTTGGCCCATATAGTCTTAACTGATTTGGGAAACCCATAGCTATAACTTTTCTTTTTTCCCTTTTTCCGGCAAAATCATGTAATGAATTCTGCTTAATATTTGTTTAGTACTTAATTTAAATTAATTAGTATTTCATTAGTTGTTTTCATATCTCCTTGTAAGGCTATAAATAGTCACTTTAGGGTTTGGGGTTTGTAATAGAGAGCTTTTGAATATTCGTTCTAATATGAACTTGTCTTTGTGGAGAGAGTTTTCTCTTTTAGGGGTGGTTTCACTTGATTGGCCATGAATTTGGCCTAATACTTTATTTCGTTGCATCAATATAACAATCATATATATAGACATGCCTAATAGATATAAAAAATATTTTAGGAAGTAAATTTTATAATAACAACAAGATGAAAAGTGTTCGAAGTTCTGCAGAATAAAAAATGAGAATAGAACTAATTAAAGTTTAAAAAATGATTGAGATTACCTTTTGATGAATTGAATTTTGATATGCGTCACGTGAGTCTTGTCTCATTAATTGATTCCATTTTATGTGTTCTAGTAAACATTATCAGTGAAAATGAAAAATTTTATTCTTATTCCTCCATTCTTATTCCTTTGAAGTAGATAGGGCATAAGATTAAATCAATCAAATTTTGTTGAGGTTAAGTGAATGATCATTCAGGTATTATTGAAATATATTTGGCTAAATTATAGAAAATATCTCCGAATTCTGCTTTTTGTGTCAAAAATATTCTAACTTTCAAAAGTTTCAAGAATACCCTTAAAATTTTTTTCAAAAAAATTATTGCTGTATTCCGAATGACTTCAATCTAGTTAGAGAGTCTTTTGATTGTAGGGAGAATTCTTTCTAACTCTTTTGGGTGTCGAACTTCTAACTCTTCAAATGAAGAGAATTTCTCCATTTATAGATTTCTTAGTGGGCTTTATGGGTTTGGGCTTAATTGATTCATAGATCTGGCCATTGGGCCATCTAATTGGATTTACGGTTTGGACTCAATTAGACATTAGCCAAATATTAATACCAAATTGGACCAAATTATTTTGTGACATCAAATTTCAATTAGCCCCAAATTCAATTATTAGTAATCTCACCATTAATTTGAGAAATGATGTGGCAATTTGTAATTGATCCAAAATTTCTCATTCAACAATATCCTTACCATTAGTTTTGACTAAAAAAAATGGTTAGTATTTTGCAAAAAATACCTTTAAACTTTCAAAAGTTTTAATTATATTCATACATTTGAAAAAAAAAAATCATCGCCCATTAGTATATGGAAAGAAACCGTTAATAATTTGTTTAAAAAATATCGTGAACTTTCACAAGTTGTATTAATACTCTTAACCTTTCACAATTAATTTCCTTTACTAATTGCAATAAATGGAGTAATTTGTATTGGGATCAACAAGTATCTATCCCTATAAATTTGGTAATGCACACATGTTCTACTTTTCTTTCCTATTAGTTGTCCTCAAAAGTATGATCCAAACCTCAATATGTTTGTATATCTCAATTTGTCTCTCTTCAATTAAATTCAAACGATGTATTAACAAATACTCAACTACTAACATATAACTTTATTAAGACATTTAAGCCCGAAAGTTCCTTGCAGGTTCCATTAGTCTCTCTCTTATTGCTATAATCTACATACCTTGATGGATCAATGGGACAACATTTTTTTTTTTTTTTTAAGAAAATAAAAGTCACATAGTTAAAGTGAAGTGAAAGTAAGATGGTATGAAAAACAAGAAAAATAAAGAAGTGTTAGGTCATGAATTAAAGTAGGGGAGAGAGAGGAAATAGAAAACAGAGGTGGTAGGGTTTAGATAAACGGTGTTTTAGTAATGCAACTTGTTAAATATTTTTGCATTTAGGTATACAAGGTTTCTAATTATATATTAACAATAAGAGTATTTTTAAACATTCCTCCTAAAACTTTAGGAATATATTTGAAACAGAACAATAACAATTTCCACCGAAAGCTAACGAGTAAAGGTAATTTGCAAGTTTAAAGATATTCTTGAAATTTTAGAAATTTAGGATTTTTGACCTTGAGGCATTTTTATAATTTAGCCAGTATCTTTTTACTTCCTGTGAGAGCAAATGGCCACCCCTCCATTGGCTTTTATCTGTGGTCAAAGAAGAGGCAAACCTCCAATTAATTCAGAAAATCTTTCACCTTTACTACTAAGAAAAGCTCATTAAAATGTAGGCTATAAGCGTTTCGATCAGAATGGTTTTGATTCTATTAGCAATCTCTTCCAACCTTACCTCTTATTCGTTCTCTTTCTCTGTATGACAAGTCGTTACCCAAGGAACTTTCCTAAAACAATTTCAACCCCCATTTTAAAGCATTTAATTCAAGTTGGAAAAACAAATTTTCATAGAGACAATCTAACAGACAGAATTAGTTGAATGTTAGGAATATAACAAAATATCTAACCCCCTCACTCCCAACAGCAATGTCAAAGCAAAACTTGGAAAATAAAAATGTTTTACACTAATGGATTTGGTTCCATATCCAAGATTAGACTTCAGTCATTAGACTTGCCAGTTTACATCAGCAGTGACTACGCTTAATTGGTCTATAACAATGTTATGTACATCGAAGTATATAGATATGTAAATAACATGTATGAACTGTTATTATGGGACAGCTTTTGTACCAAGCCTTACCAGTTTGTAGTCTTTTCTGGCAGGTGAAAGTGCAGAGAAACAAAACCAAAGTTGTCATAGCTGATGCTGCCACTCTTGAATTGCATTCAGAAGAGCATAATTTGGTACAAGATCACAGTGCTCAAGTTTAAGATTTGTCATTGGAGAAGTGTTGTGGCCACTTTGGAACCATCCTCTTATTGCATCAGCTTCGTATGTGAATCCATCTGCAGCAATGAGTGGATCTTTCATAATTTCCTGTAAAATCAATCAAAGGCTTTTCAGTAAGTTTCCCTCTGTCTCTCTCTTTAAATGTACATTTACAAAACATGCTCAGCAAACCACTTTTTGGATGAACTTTTACCTGAAAAATGGGACATGTAAAATGGGCGGGCACTCGAGAGTGTTTCTTCAAACTCGAGCACGATGCTGAGGCAATGGATCTCATTGGCTCCAAAACACTCCATAATTCCGAGACAAGGTCAGGCCGATCCAACTTTTCCTTCTCACAGCACCTCAATGCTACAAGAGCTAATTGCTCTGCCAGATCATGTGGCCAGTCTCCAGCTGATGAGTCCAAAATATCACCAAGCTTGTCATTTTCTAGAGCACATTTTACATCTTTCACAATTCCCAAAGGTGCTCTGCCAGTTAAAATTCGCAGCAAAATAACACCAAGAGAGTAGACGTCTGATTCTGGAGTGAACCTTCCAGTCTCGAGATATTCGGGATCTATATATGCATTATTTTCTTTCGAAATATTATTTACTGAGGCCGAATTAAAGGCCTTCTCTTCTCGCGGGATCAAACGAGAGATGCCCAGGCCACCTAGTTTGGCGATAAAATTGGCATCAAGTAGGATTTTGCTTGGTTTTATATCTCCATGGACAACGCAAGGGTCGCTGTAATGTAGAAAAATAAGGGCTGAGCAGATATCAGTAGCAATGCGAATCCGAATCTGCCATGGAAGTGGGCGATTATGATTTTTGCAGGCAAGGTGGTCTTCCAAGCTGCCATTTTTCAAATTCTCATACACTATTAACCTAGATTCTGGACATGCTCCAATAATTGAAACCAGGTTGGGATGCCTAAGCCTACTCGAGACCTCAACCTGTTACTCAACAATAGAAAACCGAAACATGTTGTTAAAAAGATCAGTTGTGTATATAATCACAAAGCAGCAAACAAGACATGAATATGAACAACATAGTGAAAGTATTCAACTGACTCTAACCACTCTACTAGGTTTTTAGGTTAGTGGAGACTTAAGCCAAGATATTTAAATCCCTATAGTGTTGGTTACTCCTCGTTCATATTATTAATAGTCCATATATTGTGTAGGTTCATCTTCAAGCATACACGCGATGGAAAACCATGTGTAGAGTAGGATATTAACTCTCTTTTTTCTTTTTTTAATTTCCGCAAGTGTTTTAACCAACTTGTACACCTATTCTTACCAAGTAATCGTCTGACCCCACTATTTTCCGTTACAACAAAAACTAGTGGAATATTAGATTCTAAATAGAGAGACACCATGACTTTAATTCATTCTATTAAACCCTTTATTATTTTTATTGCCCTTATTAACCAATAGGTTAACACATGGTAGTTTAGAATATTGAATTTACAGTTTAAACTTGTGAGTTTAGTGATGATTTGATAATGTACCATTAAAATTTTCTCCAACAATGCCTGTTACAGAGAAAAAGTACAGTATCAAACTTATCTTCAAATCATGGAACTAATTAAGAATGGTTGTATAGATCCGATGTATTCAATGATAACACATCTTAAAACCGACCATTTCTTTAAGCAATTTACTTTCTAGAATTTTCTTCAGATGAGAATGCTGTGACAATTGACTTGTTTTATTATTGGGCAAGATTTACCTCGTATTGGAACGTTGATTGGGAATGAGAACCATACGAAGGAAGCATTTTTAGAGCAACATCCATGTGACGAAGGAGGCCTTTATAAACACTACCATGTCTTCCCTCACCAATCTTCCAGGAAGGGTCAAAGTTTCTCGTTGCTTCAATTATTTCCATGAAGGAGAATGTAGGCATTTCTGCACTGCGATAGTGTGAACTTGAAGGTTCCCTTTTAACAATATTCTTCAGCTTCCGAAGCTTGTCCATTGCACCTTCATGCTCTATCTGCAACTTATCTCGTTTTTCCTTGAAACTTACCAAGAGGTCAACAGCTGCAAACATCTTCTTCTCCAACTCCTCCACCTCACACCAGTACTCTGAAGCTTTTCTCTCAAGTAATGATTTCTGCTCTTGGACATGTTGTAGTTCTTTCAAAAGCTCATCATGCTCTTTGTTCATCCGTTCTACTTCCTTTTTCTCTCTCTTTAAAAGTTCTTCCATCTCTTTTCTTTTCTTCACCTCCTCCATACACGTGCTTTCTAATGATTTAGCCTGTAAGATGACAAAAAGAACATCCTTACTTGAAAATGAAAAAAACAAAATTTGCATGCAGAACTCCCGAGGAAATATTCACAAGTCAATCATAACATTTATCTAATCATTAAGCTTTTGTAACAATTGATCTTGCATATGATAGTATGCTGGGGGAGAAACGGGTATGTTACAACCAATAAATGAAAATGAAATCCTGCCAAGCTCAACTACCCAAAATCAACCAAGATCTGAAAAACTACTCTTTCTTTCACAAAAGTTGATATTAAGTCAGGAAACAATCATAAAATACCTTTAATTCAGCACCCACAGCATCTTCCTCTACCCAAGCCTTCACTCCCTCAAAGTCTTTCATGGACATAACATTCATCGAGGCTTCTTCTTGCAAACCACTCTGGCTAACTGGATGTCCCTCTTTTACTCCCTAAGAAATTCATGATTCATCAGTTATGTTTAAATGCATAAAGATGTTAAAAGATAGTTGAGTGCCTCACTTCTCATTTGAATAAAAACGTATCAAGTTTCTTGTCTATTGAAACCATGCAAAATGAAATTTGGTGAAAACCCATCACGTGCAAAATCTATGTTCCTTGGAACCCAAGGGTGATGGTGGTAATCCTTGGATGTTTGGAGAGACACTGAGGTCCTAGAGCCAAACCTCTACGTTAAAAATTTAATAACTTCAACCCATTGTCATCTTTCAAAACTGGCCTTGTGGTAGGTGAAATCTTCCGCTGATCAGTGGGGTTGGGCCACCAACAAATAATGGATGGAGTGAACACCTAACACCCAATTTTATTAAAAATACAAGGTATTCACCTTTCAAATGTTTCCACATAATCACATGAAAAGTAACAGAAAGCATAATTGAAGCCATTTTCAAACTTGTGATATATATACACAAATTTTAAGAAGCCGAGCATTCATCAAAAAAAATATATAAAAATATAAAAATATAAATATATAAAACAAACGGAGTCCACAACAATCTAAAAGAATTACACCAAGCTGAAAATTGTAAAAATTCTGATTAATAGCAGCTCATAACGACCATTATAAACCCTATCACCTCCCAAACTTGTGTACTGGGGGGATGTCTCTGCTCACCTCATTCTTTAACAATAGCACTGTCCTTGAAGTGCCCAGGTCTCCATTACTGGAACCTTTTTGATCCACCAAACCTTGATATCTAAACCTGCTTATCCTATCACACGCATTCTCCTTTCCTTGAGCATCTGCAAAGTTCTGCAACAAATTTAATTCTGCTGTCCTCTTTGTGGAAACCAACAGCTCAAGGAGAAATACTTAGAAAATCAGATGTCAGAGGAATAAAGATTGAATACGTGAGATACCTTACAAGTCACAGATTCTGGTCTCAGATGGTTGGTATGGTTGATTCCTATTTCCGAATTTTCCAGCTGCAACGAATTGAATCTTCCCATTCTGCCCTCCCTGTTTTAATAGGAATCTTACTTGGGTAATGATGAAGAAATAATACGCGCAGTCAGTTGAAGAAAGAGTAAAAAATAAAAATAATTGATGGTTTAACCTAGAAGGAATCTGAGATGTAGAGAACCTGGAAAAGTTTAAAATACTGTGTAGAAATATGAGAATTCTATCATCAATCTAAATTAAATGAAAAGGAAGTTGTGTTGTATAAGACACCTTGCTTCAGGGAGAATGAGAAACAAACAGGCTACGAAAAAGTAGCTCGCAAAGTAGGTAGCATGAAGGAGCCAATGGCAATTGCAAAAAGTTTGACATTTAGTAAAAATATAGACATCACAAGTAGCCCAATGGATAAAACATCAAGCAAGATCATCATCCATCCTTGAAATCAAAACCAATCAAATTCTAAAACATCAAAATACCTTAAGTATATAACGCGCCCTCTGCAGACAAACCATATATGGCAACATATCGGTGCTTGCTGGGATACATAGAAAGCTTTCTTGGACTTTAATCCTATGGACCTCCTAATAATGCAATTGCACAAGGAAATCAAACGCTTGTGGAGTGGACAATACAAAATGTCAAACTTGCAGTTAAAAATTAAACTCCCCCTGAACAGCCACCTCATCTTTTATCTTATATATATAATATAAAAGAGATTTACATTCCAAAATGCAAAAAGAAAAACTATACAGTTCAATGAAGTGTATCGTATGCAACGCATGAATGCATTGTCACTTCAAAGAAATATAATAGCTTTCTTGATAAATAAAAATATAAGCATTTTATATTTATAAAAGCATGTAATTCCATGTAAGGTAACCATCCTTCACTCTAATTAGGCTTTTTGAGACAAATAAACAGATTTTGCAAGTCAACTAGAGCATAGTTCAACTGGTTTATACATATTTTCTTGAACTTTGAATCTCCCACCACCACATGTTGTTGAGCAAAAAGGTAAACAGATCTTGCAGACAACGTTAACATAGTACTAAGCATATGTAGCCACTAAACAATAGCAAAAAAATCCAATTTCCCAGAAAGCTCATAATAACAGTAAATGATGCATACTTCATATTGTATCTTTCTGTGTCTAAGCCCATGACTAGCCATTTAATACTGTACTGAGCAATAATTTCAACAAGCCCTCTCTCAACGTTGTTCGTCTCAATCCATAATTTTTGGGCTTGTACCTACAAATTAAGCCAATTCATTGATTTGAGTAATAACCAATAAAATTATTTTCATTGATTAATATGAAAAGTACAAAGTTTTCATACCACCGATTCCTTAACATTCTCTTGCATGCAAACATTATCAAACCAGAGTAGCATGCCACAATAGTCTTTATAATAATTAAAATTGTCTTCTTATAAAGAAAAGTTATCCTTAATTAATATGGGAATTGAAATTATACCCCCAGCTTGGCAAGAATGAGAACATATTGATTAAGAAGTTCAAAAGGCTTTTGGCTTTCAGGTTCCTCGACTGCCTTTGCTAGATGTCCTTTTAGTATATAGGAAGATGGCTCTTCATTTTCTGCATGCAAGAATAACATTGTATAAAACCACTCATAAGTTAAGTCACTATAAAGTCCTCTAACTAACTTCCAATCAGATAATGTATAGACAGGCAAAAGGAACTGGCATCAGAAGTTGTCAATTATTTGAAATAAAGAGAGAACAATGCCATGTACATTATTGTACATTACATTAGAATTTAAGTGTACATGTAACCGGAATGTGTGAATTTTGTGGGAATTTTTATTACTCGAATGGCACTGGCCAACTATGAGGACCCATTCTGTTTATTGTTCTTCGTATTTTAAGGAATATAATTTTCTTGCACAGCTATTTCCCTTTCTCATACTCAGAGAAAATAAGGACTCCATTAAACAATTTAATTTTTCAATTCCAAAAGCTTGAAAGACAAAGAAAAGGAACTTTAATTGACAGTTCTTCAAACAGTATTCTATTAGAACAACTGGAAATTGCACACTCATGATATTTAGCTGTCATAATAATGAAAGATTTGGATAATAACTATAAGAGTTCCGAATCCTATGTTCTTAACTAAAATTAGAGAAGCAAATGAGAAAATTCTCAGCTTCATACAAAGAAAAAAGTACAGACCTTTTTTAAATTGACATAATTCTCCAAAACTAGAAACCAACAAAGAATATTGTCCAATGCAACCTCCGTGTCTCACATTCAGAACTCACATTTTTAATATAGTGCATATTTCTGATGTCAACATTTATATACATTGTTTTTATTTTTGTTACTTACGCTGATATTACAAATAGGCTAAATTATAGAAAATGCCCCTAAAACCTGTACTTTGTTTAAAAAATATCCCTAAACTTTAAAAGTCTCAATACTACCTTTAAACTTTCAAAAAATTTGAAAAATAGTTTTAGTTTTGGATGGAAACAATTGGTACTTTGTTTCAAAAATACCCCTCAACTTTCGAAAGTTTCATTAATACTCCTAAAATTCCAAAAAAAAAGAATAAAAAATACCATTTTCCGCTAGTATATGGACAGAGACCACCACATTTAAAAAATACCTAGGAAACCATTAGTTTTAGAGATTGTGGAATAGAACAAGAGGAGTAAGAGGGCATTAGAGAAGAGAGTGGAAAAGGGTGGGTGGGGAGAGAGAATAGAGAAGCGTTCAGCTGTAGAATGAAGCAAAGGAGAGAGAGAGAGAGGTGATGGGTATAGATAAATGATCAGTCCATAGACTAACAGTAAGGGCATAGAAAAAAAGTTAAGGGTATTAATGCAACCTTTGAAAGTTAAGGAGTATTTTTTTAAACCATCCATATACTAATAGTAAGGGTATTTTTGATCTTCTTCTTAGGTTTAAGAGTATTAATGAAACTTTTGAAAGATCAAGGGTATTTTTGAAACAAAGTACTAATAGTTTCTAGTTTCTATTCAAAATTAACGACAAGAGTATCTTTGAACTTTTTCTTAAAGTTTAAAGGTACTGATGAAACTTTTGCAAGTTCAGGTGTATTTTTGAAACAAAGTACTAATGGTTTCTCGTTTCCATCTAAAATTAACAACAAAGGTATTTTTTAACTTTATTTTTAGAATATTGAAGGGTATTAGTTGAAACTTTTGAAAATATATGGGTATTTTTTAAGCAAAGAAAAAAGCTCGAGTATTTTCAATAATTTAATACAAAATATAACCAACAAATTCTAAAAGGGGAGAACTCCTAGATATCTGCTATAATATTAGTAATTGAATCAGTACTATATCCTAAATGGAAAAATATTCATTGCATTTTGTACTTGTACTTGATTCATGAACTTCTTAAAAAAATCTGAGAAACTTTAACAGAATACCACATAGTAGAAATGTGAAAAACCCACCCAACTCCATGACACTTGTTACAGAAACTACAGTGAATGAACCACTCTCATCAATTTTCATATATTTCATATCTTTAGGAATTCAATTTTTCCCCCTTCTAAGTAAGAAGCAAGCTACCAAAGTAAGGTACGTAAAAGAGAGAAACCTGCCAGAGCTTAAAGGAGTTCAGAAGTGTCATTGTGTAAGGTACTACCCTCAACCAGTCCAGCAAGAAAACCTAAACCTCTAATCAATGAACATAGGATACCATAAAAGCTAATGCAGATAGAAACCCGGAACCTTCCAGAAGCAGATATATTTTGAATTGGCAGCTGACTTATACTACCATCCTAGGCACCTCGACTAATTCAATAGCAGATAACTAGAGGAAATTGAAAGATGTAGCTATTAGTATCACAAACACTATCCCCAATCCCCCAATCCTGAAGCACCCTAATCTTGATATCACTATCATGCTGAAGATTTCATTAAACTTCATTTTATAACCCGAGTTCGAATAGCTTTAAAAAAAGAGTTCTTTCTTCAAGATCAGTCAGCAGAGACAGGCAAGTGATCTACAAGGCGAATTCGTAACTAATTCTAGGCATTGACTATGAGCATATAATTCAAAAGCAATAGATTTTAGCAACAGAAATACTGAACTCACTGGGAGCAAGGTGATGAACGTGAAGCAGACAGAAAGTCTTGCCAGCGAAGTTGTGGACAGCCCAAATGAGAGTAGCTTTCGCGGCGTCGACATCGGTGCCCAACGCAACAAATATAGTGTCTTCAACATCGAATTCGAGCTGTTGCCCAATTTCCTCGGCAGTGCCCATTTGCAGGAAGCTACGAATTACGATAACAGCAATGGAATTCCAACATCTTTCTCTCAAGAGAACACTGTACGATTGATAATTGTTTGGTAATCTACGAGGCGGTGCCGGAATTAGCTACTGACGACTCTTGTCTTGACGGATTCGAAAGTCGCACCTAGGAATTTGGACATACGTTCCTTACTACTTAAGTTGGACGGATTTAATCCTCCCTTGAATAATTAGATTTAATTTACACTATAATGCTAATGTATTTTTAATTAATTTTACTATATATTATGAAAATAGTATATAAAAAGTATTTCAATTACATTTACGTCTGAATGTAAAATTAATTTTATTCAAAAAGAAATTAACTTTAGATACAATAATTCCAATCTTCCCCCAAGTAGATGCTTTTTTTCGGGACTAAAAGATTTGATGCCTCATCGCTTCTTCTATGTTTTTTTTTTTTTTTTCTTTCTTTCTTTAAAGCTAATTGGGCAATGTCCACATCAGCCTTCAAATAATGAAGTAATTTGGCACAACAAAAATGAAAGAGGAATGAACCCAATAAAAACAAAATTAAAAAGAAGAAATTAAACATCCCATTTAGATAATAATAGTCTATCTATCACAATTTTTGTTGTTTTAGATAATAATAATAATCTATCACAATTTTGTCATTTAAACAATTATCAAAAGAATCGTAATCTCCATAAACAAAATAAACAACTCTACTAGAATGACCAAATCCATATGGTAATGTATACTCTGGCCTGTTCATATCCTGGTTAAGAAAATTAAAACTTAACCTTGTCAAAAGTCACCTTAATATTAATCTCGTTACTTCCAACATTTTGCCTCAATAAATAATAAAAAGAAAAAAGAAAACGAAAAGAAAAATCCAACATTCAGTTCCTGGCGTTCATTCAAAAATTGTCTTAATCTTCAATTAGGTTATTAGCTCCAATCGAATGTGAACTAATCCTCAGCCAACTCAGGCCTCAGCTATGATAAAATTAAGTTGATTCCATAAATCCTGCCATAGTGGAGATTCATAGAAATTAAACAGCAAAAGAAAACTATAAATAGTTTTCTCCAAATAAAACATTCTCACAGGCCAATTAAATTATGCATTCCTCTCCAGCTAATGGCAATTATATCAAAAGAGATACAAATGGCCGTAAAGTTCATTTAGAAAGGAAAAAAAAAAAAAAAAAGACTTGTAGAAATTTAAATATAAGTTCTAATAACATCACAATTCATCTAACATAATGTTCAAAATGGCACTGAATTTCATTCTGGATAACAAAAATAACAATCTAGAACATGTCCCTAACATTATGGGAAATAGAAGCTCCAAAATTAACCACACAAGTTTCATTTCTTCTTTTCGCCACCTCCACCGGCTCTGTATCAAAAAAATATTCAAAGAAAAAAAACTTCAGTATATGGTAGACTGTAACTACATTACGCATTACCATTGACAACATGGCAAAAGTGAGGAAAATTGGAAGCCTTCTAAAAATACCTCATCTTGCGGAGAACGCTGGACATCTCTTCTCTCTTCTTCTTAGCTCTCTTGTGAGTTCCCAACTTTCTCTTAGCCACTTTTAGTGCTCTCTTGTCCTTTCCAACTTTAAGAAGCTCAGTGATTCTCTTCTCATATGGGGCAAAGCCAGCAACTTCCCGAATCAAATTCCTCACAAAGAGAACTCTTTTGCTACTTTTCTATCGTAACAATCATATTCAAGCAAACATTAATCATTTGTGTCAATGACTTATATCCACCAACAGCTAAAATAATTATGAAAGAAACAACTAATCCAAACAAAAGAAGTTCATATTTGTTTGATACGCAAAAGGGTTATATGCATATGGTCAAGACGCTCACAAAGTAGACTCCTTTGCAACTATTCCACATTATCAATCTAACTGAGCACACACAGACATTATACAAAACCATATAAAAGGTAACCGCTAAAATATCTTTGAAGGAAACTGATAACCAAACACTGTTCAGATCATACTTTCAATTCACTTAACGTGAGGAACAAACATTCAAATGAACGATCAAGATCTATACCCTAGCTTTAGTGCTTTTGTCGAGTATTAACTTGAGTTCATATTACATGAGATAATTATTAAAAATGTCTTACAAATCACCCCTCTCAAGCTTCATTATGCACAAGGCAGACCCTAATTTCATTGACCACTAAAATCCCAAGAAAAGAGATGAACAGAATCAACTCAAGAAAATTAGACACAGAATTGTTCGGAGAATATCTATGATTACACAATGTACACACTAGATTAACGAAATACAAAATCAACTTACTCCTTTACGATCTGAGGGGCGCGGAGCCAACTCTTTCTTTGTAACTACGTGTCCTTTGTTAAGTCCCACAAAGAGACCAGAATTCGGCTGCTTCGGAGCCATTGCCTATTAAGAAAGTAGACACATTCATACAATAAAAACAAATGTACAGCGAACCAGGAACTCAAATATAGTTAAAAGTACAAAATACTTGACTGACTTTTCACCCGGAAAAAAAACAACCGGGAATTACTCATTTGATCCAGAGGAAAGAATAATAGTACATTGCAGTAGAAGATTTTAGTATTTTGGCAAGTAAACTTCAGTAAGACAGCATTACAAGCCAGAAAAAGAAGTGCGACCAAGGAAATAATAAGATTTCGATTAGGGAAACAGCCACTAAAACTGAAAAATCACTGATGATAATTTTCCCGGATAAACTCAATAAAGAAGAATCAAAACCTAGGGCAAATAAGCGATCTGGGAATTATACAGTTCAATTAACGTACGTGAGAGAGAAAATGAAGAAAAAGATGAAGAAGAGCCTGAAAGGTTTCTCGAGATACCTTCTCGTATGGACCAGAACCAAATGACCGGAGGCGAGGGAAGCGAAGTATTAGGGTTTCGGGAGCTTTCTTTTATAAGAAAGAGTGATGGGTTTCTAAAGGGTATTTTGGGCTTTCTCCCCGGTAAACGTTATTGGGCTTTTCCTCTGGTAAACGCTATTGGGCCTTTTCTCCGGTAGATGTTAATGGGCTTTCTTTTCATTAATGTTATTGAGCTTCTCTTGGTAAGTAGTAAATGGAGCCCATGAGAGAAGTTAAAGCTCAGATTGAAAAAGACCAATATCTTTAAAATGCTAAATATGTTGTGAAATAAGAAGATTGCACAAATAAGAGAATAACAAAAGAAGCAAAGTAAAGAGCAAAATAAAGAGAATTAGAGAGTAGAAAATAACTCAATTGTAATGTGTTTACAAATGATCTTTACAACTTCTATTTATAGGATTGTGAGAATATTAGTTACAATGAGCAAACATAAATATGGGACAAGAAAGTTATGGAAATTAATAGGAGGTTAATGAATGAATTTGTAATCTATGGAGGTTATAAACATCTATATAATTATAATATTTATAACACCCCCCTTAGATGTCCAATAGTACATAAAACACGTACCTCTTGTTAAAATCTTACTAGGAAAAAACCCAATGAAAAAAAATTATAGTGACAGAAAAAGAGTACATTATTTTATATACTTTAATAACTTATTCATTAAAAACCTTGCTAGAAAAATTTAGTGAGAAAAATCATAGTCAAGGGGAAAAGATGCAATAAGTTTGCTCCCCTCATGGAAGAAACATCATTTGACATCCTCATCGTATTCAAATGTTGTGTAATGACTTCTCAAATGTTGTTGTGAATAAGATCTTCATAATAAGTCTGTCAAGTCATCTTTTAAAGAAATTTGTTGGATCATGATGTCACTATTTTCTTCAAGGTCATGAATGTAGAAGTTCAGTTGTGATGTTGTCTTCATATAATAACATTCTTGACCAGCCTCGTGAATCATTAGGATTTTAGTAGTTGTTATAATTTCCTTCATAGACTGTCGTATTATAAAAATTCTTCTCGATGTACTAATTAAGTAACTTGTTTAAGATTTAGCTCTTATGGGTTAAATAAATAACCTGCATCTTCACAACCAACTTGATCATAATTAGATTTGTCGGAAAGAAAATAAATCAATGTAAACTAATTCTCAAATAAACATAATATATGTTCAACTCTACTCCAATATCTTTCTTTTGGAGGAACATTATACTTATGTAGTAAAATTACTAAAAATATTACGACATGTAGTGTAGAGCTAGTAAAGATAAATACACTTATTTCTCAAAACTATGCTTCTTCAAGACTTAAAGTTCTTCATTATGATATCCTTAGATAGGATGATATATCTTTTTCAGAACCACCATAAGAGTGTTCAATGATGTAACTAGTTCATATAAGATCTTTTATGTATAACTTGATGCAATCTCATTTGCTTTATGCTTTATTTGCAAGCTAAGGCAAAACTTTGTTTTTCATAACTTTTATCTCAATTTCTTTCTTCGGAAACTTTATTGCCTTTGAAATCTCTTCATGAGATTCCATTATATATTCAGATCATCAATATATACATATATAGTAAATCTTAACCTTTAATCCTTCAGGGATTTTCATAAATAAATATCATAATTAAGACATTCATATAAATGTGGTATGACTACATCTGTAAGATGTATGTTAAGCTATTTATACATAGCCAGATAAATTAAATATCTCATGCTAGTGCATCCACCATTAGAAAATATGTTTCCTCATAATCAAATACCAATGTTCTTTGCGAGATGATTGTAGAATCTATCTCGTTTTGTATCTTGTGACCTTATATTATTTATTTTTCTTACAAATAGTCACTTATATCACAAATGTTTGACATTCTCTAATGTCTAGACTACTAGTTCTCACGATTGAAAAGTTAGTTGATTTCTATTGGATTGTTTCTTTCCACATAAGTCAATCCTTTCTATGTCGACATTTTTGAATATATTGAAGTACATCAAACTCATTTTCATAAATAATATCGTGAGCAACATCGTATGCAAAAATGTTGTCAACTTTTATAAATATGGTTTCACCTTTTCCTGTCATGACATATAATTTATCGAGATCTCATTATTATTCTCATCTTCTTTGATATCCTTATGAATACTCATATTTAGAATTTATTCTAGAATATCCGTATTCTTAACTGAGTCATTTTGATTACTGACTACTTCTTTTTCGAGGATCTTAATATTTGGAATCCATTTGTCTATCAAGCTTCAGGCATGGTGCTGACAATTTATTGCATTGGGATATTGATTTTAGATGGTGTATTTGCAACCAATATATACAACTTAGTCACTTTCTTGCAACTGTAGATACTCTATAAATACATCTAGCATTTGATTAACTAAATCATTTTGATTATTGACTACTTATTTTTCAAGGATCTTTATCTTTGGAATCTATTTGTCTACCACGCTTCAGGCGTTGTGCTGACAACTTGTTGCATTGGGATATATATTTTAGATGGTGTATTTGCAACCAGTATATACAACTTAGTCACTTTCTTGCAACTGTAAATGCTATGTAGTATTTGATTTGCAATATTTTACGAATGAATTATAGTTCAAAGTGATTTGTATAATGATCAAAATGAAACAATACTAATGCATTTCATTAAATTTCTTTAACTTCTTCTTATTTGAACAAATGAACCTCAATCATGCAATATGAACAACAAGAAGGAGCCATCTATATTGTCCAAGTTTACACTCACCAAAGAAGAAAAATTATGTGAAGTCAAGTGAACTTTATGAAGAATCAAACTTCATTTATGGAACAAAGAGTTCAAGTAGGGGTTCATAACTCAAAGATGGTTACAAAATGATGGGTTGTTGATTAAAAAGAAATATTTTCGGATTTATTGTATTAATTAAATGTAATTTTAGTCTTTAAGTCATTTTATTTGTTTTATGTTACATTTAGGTAATAGTTGATAATGGTCATTAATTATGAGTGTTACAACTCTTAGAATACCTAGAGTTAGATTTTAAGGCCTATATAATGCCATATAATTGTTCACAAAAGAAGGGATTAAATAGATTTGAAAATGTAGTAAAAGAGCCTTTGAGCTTTCTTTTAGCCTTGTGCTATGTTTTTTTGCAATTCTATGGCGTTTAGATTGCATGTCTAGAATCATTCAAGCTTGACATGATCGATCTTTCTTGTGGAGTGGTTCGAAGATCAAGGGTCGACGGGAGCCGCAAGTTTTGTTTGATCCGTGGTTTTGCCGATCGTCTAAGTAATCTGTCGTCTAGTCATTCTTAGGGGTTGAGATCATCTTGATTTTGGATTTTTGAGTTTGAGATTTAAAGGTCTTGTTCGTCAACAACGTTGCTAGATCCAAATTCTCAAATGTTTCTTATCATTTGGTATCAGAGCTTAGGTTCTAGATCGGATATATGTTTCCATTGTTGTTTTCTTATCTTTTTTCTATTCATCTTGTCACATTCTGTCTATTTTATGATACTCGGAAAAAGTCTCATATCCATTTGTGTTTTTATGTTTTCGTAAACTTAAAGGTTTTAGATCAGAGTCTTATCTAAAATTTCTTTTGTTGATGTCTTCAAATTCAGCTTCCTTCAGTGTCAAACTTTTGTGTTTTGAAAAATAATCAAGAGAAGAAAAATTGAAATCCCTAAAAGCATTTGTTCTTAAGTTGTTTTCTTCATTCTCAAAAGCATGATAGATTTGAAGTATAACAATTTGATCTTATATTGTGGTCATTAGTTTCATCATTTGGTGTTAAATCTCATAGGTTACTCTTTGAAATTTTACAAAAGTTGGCTTTTTTATAATAAATATGGAAGTTACATTTAGACACATTGAATTTTCCATCCTTTAGTTAAGAATGTAACCTAACGTTTCAAATTCCAACCAATAAATTAATTATTAAGAGTGTAACTAACCAGTTCTTGTGCACTTGTCCTTCAATGTTCCTTCCAAGCAATACTTTAGATTCGAGGACAAATCTTCTTGAAGAAGGGGAGAATGATATGAACGGATAAACCTCAATCATGCAATATGAACAATAAGAAGGAGCCATCTATTCTGTCTAAGTTTACACTAACCAAAGAAGAAAAGTTATGTGAAGTCAAGTGAAATTTATAACGAATCAAACTTCATTTATGGAGTAAAGAGTTCAAGTGGGGGTTCATAACTCAAAGATGGTTACAAATGATGGGTTGTTGATTAAAAAGAAATATTTTCGGATTTACTGTATTAATTAAATGTAATTACGAGTGTTACAACTCTTTGAATGCCTCATAGAATGCCTAGGGTTAGATTTTGAAGCCTATATAATGCCATGTAATTGTTCGCAAAAGAAGACATGGAAAAGGCTTGGAAAATGTAGAAAAAGCCTTTTTTCTTTTAGCCTTATGCTATGTTTCTTTTGCAATTCTATGACGTTTAGCTTGTGTGTCCAAAATCATTCAAGCTTGACTTAATCTATCTTACTTGTGGAGTGGTTCAAAGATCAAGGGTCGATGAGAGCCGCAAGCTTTGTCTGATCCATGGTTTTGCTGATCGTCTAAGTAATCCGTCGTCTAGTCATTCTTAGAGGCTGAATCATCTTGATTTGGGGTTTTTGAGTTTGAGATCTAATGTCTTGTTCGTCAATAACGTTGTTAGATCCAAAATCCTCGAGGGTTACTTATCATAATCTATAATATATTAAAAGGTGAGAATCTTGGAAAAACTTTTTTGGTCACTTTTGTCCATTCTTTATTTTACTTATTTACACAATGTGCCATTATCGATTAAAAATAAAATACTACATTAATTACTTAATCTATAATTATCAATAATAAACATATAATTAATATGGTAATGTTGGAATGTAAAAGGTTTTTTTCCACTTAAAAGAGTCTTATTTTTACTTTAATTATAATTAATATTAAAATTTTAAAAGTTTTTGTAACTCTCATCTTCAACTATTATAAAAATGGAGTTGTCTTCAATATTTTTCACCAACACTACACTTGAGTTTTTCATTCTTTGTCCATTTTTGTTCTCTCAATTCGTTGCTCTTAAATCATTTTCAATTTTCGAAGCATCTTAAGATGTTGGTGTTATATTCAAATTGCAAGAGATGCATGTGTTGAATCAAGATCTTGAGTTATAGTTTTTTCTTTATAAAAAAAACGAATAGATTATAGGCTTTGCTACTTAACTTTACAGTTAAGTTGAATATTAGTGTTTGTATAGCAAATGAGCAAATCTATCTTACGATATGTGTATAGCTAATGTCTTAATTTTTTTTATTACTATTTTTTTATTATTCTTTTAGAATCAATATATTGTTAATTTACTTAAAATGTTAATGAAAAACAAAAGATTATTGACCAATTACAAGTTTATGTTACTTTTGTTGAGTAAAAAATAAGAGTAAAAAATAAATGTAACTCTATGGCCTCACAAAATTTTTATCAATTATAAATAACATATTAATCTATTAAATTAAGTATTAAAAATAATATAAAAAAACTTGGAATAAAACTAAAAGTTGGAATACAACAAAGTTTCATGAAATAAATTTTCTTTCATTACAATATGAAATCAAGTTAATAAACTAATTATATCTTTATTGAGTTTGAAAATTTTATTAGGTAACAAATATTAGTTTGATGTTTTTTTTTTTTTTTTGTTTCAAATGTTTTAAAAATAAGGTAATTAAAAAGTTAATAATAGACAACTTCTTATAAACAAATCCTTCACTATAATATCAAAATAAAAAATGAAAATGTCTATGCTTTTTTTAATTGATTTTTTTTAGAAGTTCTATTTGAAATATTTAAAACTATAAAATGTAATATAATTTTCACAAAGAAAGTGGTAGGAACTACTGAATGCAATTTTATAAAGGTTGAGGGAATGACATATGAAAACTATATCTGTACCTAAATTATTCTAAAATAAATTTAAAAATATTGACAAATTGAAAATACATAAACTAATCGAAACATTTGCCCATTATAGAATTTTAACTTATTTTTTATATAATATTAATTAATTTTATGAGAAATTATGTTAAATGACAAAATTACTAATAATATTTACAACTAATAGCAAAATACATAGTCTATTATGATAGACCGTGATAGACTATTATAGGTGTCTATTGTGACACAAATAGTAATCTATCGTGGTCTATCGCAGATAAACAGTGAAATTTTGCTATATTTGTAAATATTTTGGTTCATTTTACTATATTTTAGAAGAGTCCTTTTATTTTAATATTTTTACAATTACGTTTTTTATTGGTTTATTATCAGTTGATAAAGTTTTGTTATATTTTAAAATTTTTAATTTTTTATCCTTATTATTTGATTATCAATCTTTATAAATTTTAATTTATCCAAATTATTTAGATCCCTCTCAATAATGTAAATGATTCACTTAATCTTATATATGTTCTCTCCAATTACATTGTTTAGGTTTTCCTCCCTTTCGCTCATTCCTTTTTAAGCATAAAGCTTATTTTTATTTTTTTTTAATAAAATGTTGAGTGCTGACTTATAATTACAATTTTACTTTTTAAACTTATTTAACTACTTAATTCTACCATTAATTATAATTAAAGACAAGAGAAGGAGAAAAAGGAAAAATATGAAATTCAAAATTTTCTCAACTAATTTATAAAATTCATGATATTACATTTAATTATAATTAATATTGGAATTTCAAATTTTCTTAATTTTATTTATTTATAATTTTTAAGAGGTAATTTTAAAGTAATAATAGTTAGTTTAATTAATTATATTATTGAATAATAATGTGAAAGTTAGAATTTGAAGTGTTCAAATATAAACTGTTGTATTTATTAAAAGTTAACTATTATATAAATGAAATTTAAGAGTTATGATTCATTTTTAATGATAACCAATAATAAAATATTTAAGTTTTAGAATCTCAATAGTTTTATTACTCTTTAATTATTTCCTACAACTAAATGTCAATATTATACTCATTTTCAACTACGTAGATTTGTTTTTCTCATTTAATAATTTTCTTGCTTTTTCTTATAATTTTTGGTTGAATTAGTTACATTTCCTTATGTTTCTTTTTTATGAATATCTTTTAGATTTTGTTATAGTAATAAATACATAAAAATTATTATTATTATAAAAGTAATCAATATATCTTTATGATTTTTTAATT
This sequence comes from Citrullus colocynthis, assembly GCA_031780015.1. Taxonomy (NCBI): domain Eukaryota; kingdom Viridiplantae; phylum Streptophyta; class Magnoliopsida; order Cucurbitales; family Cucurbitaceae; genus Citrullus; species Citrullus colocynthis. Next base: position 145,279 of record QLSR01000065.1, on the reverse strand, counting down.
TAAATTGTAATATATAAATCAGTTATTAATGGCTTATAAGACTATTTTCAAATATAGAAAAATGAACCAAAATATTTACGAATTTAGCAAAATTTTACTATCTATCTGCGATAAACCATGATAGACTACTGTATGTGTATGATAAGACAGAAATAGTAGTCTATCACGATTCATCACGGTCTATGGCAGATAAATTGTGATATTTTGCTATTATTTGTAAATATTTTCAACAATTTTGTAATTTTAAATAATTTTCCTTTCTTATATTTTGAACCATCCAAACTAATATCTTTTATTATTTTAAAATGTTTCTAATGAATATTACATATAAAAAAATAAATAGATAATTTATTTGAATAAAATATATATATATATATATATAAACATGCTAAGCACGTGTTAAAATACTATGTATTTTAAAATTTTAAATATTTCAACATTAAAGATAGTCTTAGAAATTTATTCTAAGCATATTTGAAAGGTAAAAGATAGTATTATTGGAAGATAATCTTAATAGATAAAGATAACATCAGTATGAGAGAATCTTGATCACTATTAGAAAACATACAACCATTAGGAAGATGAAAGATAAACATTCTAATTCAATTTTCCCATTCAAATATATAAAAATATAGACTAATTAGGAAACGTCTCAATTAAATATAAAATAAGGTCATAATTTATAACCTTAGTTTAAATGACATACTTTATGCAAAGTAACAAACAATTTTAAATATATATGAAAATTTACAATTGGGTAGTCTTAAGAAATTGAAACAATTTAAAAATTATTAGAATTTAAACTCAAGATATATCTTGATTTACCAAATAATTTTTTTTTATTCAATTGATTACTTGCTTGTGTTTGCACACACACGGGCCTTGACCACACAATGAGACATTTATCATACAATTTTGTCTTTTTCCACAAAAATAAGAACTTAAAAAGGAGATTAATTTTGTTTGTAGGTATGCATCACATTATTCAAAATTTGTTTTCCATACAAATATAATCTCCACCATGAGTTCTTAGTCCGATTCTTATAATTTCAAACCTCATTCACAACAAATTTTAAAACTCATAAAAGTACTTAAAATTTTAGAAATTGATCTAATGCAAAAACCTAATTAACGTCAAATTTGCAATTCAATTTCACAATCTACGTATATTACATATTTGAAAATATAAATTAAATACTCACATTCTTTTAGATTTTAGTTTTAATAGAATAAAGATGAATAATGGTGGCGAGAAAACCAATGATGAATACATCGAACACATATGTATAATTTTGTTTCCTCTAACCCAAACAAGACCAAATCACCAAAATCAAAATACTTATTATATCTTAACGAAATTCTAAATACCTCAAAAATTATGGAGAAAATGAATCAAATCTAATCTCTACAAAATCTTCATAGTGGTGGTAATGTTGTAAAATAAGAACATTGCAAGATTAAATGAAGAATAAAAGAAAAAAAGTAGATAGAATTAGGGATTAAAAAAAACAACTCAATTGTGGTGTGTTTACAAATGATCTCTACAACCTCTATTTATAGGGTTGTGAGAATATTGGTTACAATACCAAACATAAATATGGGACAAGGTTAATAGGATTTTTTTATTAATATTGTTATTATAAAATTATTTATAAAAATATAGTCATATCCAAGCTTATTATAAAAATACTGTTATTTTGCAAATCACAGTCTTTTCGAAAGATGATGATATATTTGTCGTGCATATCCTAGTCTTTATAAAAGACCAGTATTAATTTTTTTTTTTTTTAAAGTTTGTTCATTAAATGCTAAAAAGAGGTCGATTATATGCTAAAAAGATAAAATCTCAACATCTTCCATCAAGTTGTTTGCCGATTAAATGTTAAAAAAAAAATTACGAATGATGATTTAAATTTAAAACAATATTAATAAAAAAATTATTTTTAATCGGTCTCTATTTTTTTCTAAATTCATTTCTTTTTTTTTTTTTTAAACGGTCCTCTAATCTCCTAAATGCAACAAAAAAAAATCTTAACATTCTCCAACTTTTACAAATCTTAGGAAAGAGGTGTGATTTAAATTTAAACAATATTAATAAAAAAAATCATTTTTAATTCTTCTCTATTTTTTCTAAATTCATTTTTTTTAATTGGTCCTACCAAGGTTCGTCGAGACAAAATTGTATCAATAAAAATAAATAACATTTAATGGTATATAATTTTTAATCATAAAAATAATAAAAAAAAAAACTACTAATGGTTGTGAAGTTATTTTTATGATTAAATTTAAATCATACCTCTTTTCTAATATTTGTAAAAGATGGCGTTAAGATTTTCATTTTTTTAGCATTTAATCGACAAACAAGTTGGTGGAGGTTGAAATTTTCTCTTTTTAGTGTTTAATCGACAAACAAACTTTTTTTTTCAAAAGACTAGGATCTACACCAAAAATATATCTTCGTCTTTTGAAAAGACGTCTGCAAAACAACTATATTTTTATAATAAGTTTAGGACGGACTATATTTTTATAAATAATTTTAATAATAACAATATTAATTAAAAAATTTCGAGATCAATAGGAGGTTAATGGATGAATTTGTAACCTATGAGGTCATGGACATCTATATAATTATAATATTTATAACAAAATATACGAAGTCTTTTTCTTTTTCGTTTGATACAACAAAGGGGGTAGAGTGATATTTGATAAAACAATAATTAAGATCTCATTTGATAATCATTTTATATTTTTATTTTTTAAAATTAAGTTTATTTTCTCTCAATTTCTTACTGTAATTTGCATCTTTCTTAAGTACAAAAGCTAAATTATTAGTCAATATACAAGTTTTTAAAAACAACTTTTTTAGTTTTTAAAATTTGGTTTGTTTTTAAAAAATCATCCTAGGTTGGACTAGAGATGTTCATTATCGTCAGGGTACTGTGAGGACCCACCCCAAACAGAGTGGGGAATCTCCAATTAGACGGCGAATGGGAGAGGGAGTATGAAAAAAAAATTTCTCCATTGGCTAAATGGGGACAGGGACAGGGATTGTATTCCCCGTCTCAACCCCACTTGCCTGTAGAGTGAGTAACTCATGGTTAGTTTTTTTTAGAAGCATTGTGTGTACGCTTATATATATATAAAAAGTTAAGAGTAGAAGGTGGTGTTGTAATATTTAAATTTTAATTTTTAGAAATTATGAAAATTAAACTTCTCAATTATATTTATCACATATGAGTGAGAAATTTAACTATTTATTAAAAAATTTCTATAGTAGTAATTAAAGTTAATTAATTTTTTATAAAAAAAATCGAATGGGAAAAATTTTCCTATGGGGAACCAGATCCCTGCAAATTTCTCATGGGGATCCCTACCGCAATCCCTATGAAAAATTCGCAGGACGAGGGATGAAATGGGTAGCAGGGATGAGGGAAGTCATCCCGCCCCGTGAACATCTCAAGATTGGCCTAGTGGTAAACAAAGGTCATTGAATTTGATAAAAGGCTAAGAGGGACTTACCTAAGATTTAATATCTTATGAGTTTTTTTAACACCCAAATGTTCTAGAATCAAGTAGATTTGTCAAAGTGCGGATAAGTTATCCTAGATACTCACGGATATATATATATAAAAAAAAATAACAAAACAACAAATTTAGAGGTGGAATGAGTATTTATAACTTGATTTTCAAAAACAAAAAACTAAAACCATAATTACCAAACAAAGCTTTAGTGATCAAAACTTTAATAAGTAACTACTCAGTTCTTGTGCTTTACAATTTGTAACAATTTAGTCCTTCTTGTAAAAAATATTAGTATAATTTGTTAAAAAAAGTTTGTAGATTGATAAATGGTCCGAGAATCAAATTTATTTATAAACTATAAAAACTACGTTGTACATGAAAAAAATTTACACTAAATTTAGACGAAAATTTTCACGATAAGAACTTAATCATTACAAACTTCTAAGAATTTAAGTATATATTTTTTAATTTCAATTTAATTTAGTTCAATGAATAAAAGTTTTTAGAATATATTTTGAGATCAAAGTAAACCAGCAATAGAAAATGAACAAGATCGAACCAATTCTCTCTTTTATTTAGTGGGAAGAAATGGATTGAAGTTCTCCATTACAGAAAGGGGCTTAACAAAATTTTAGAAGTTGATGCCAACTTTATTGTCCTCTTGAGAATCCCAGTACATCCACTCAGCTGCTACTTAACCATAAGATGTTCTAAATTTTTGGGTAATTTTCTCTACTCCTTCCCTACATTCTCCCACAACACGCTTTGCTCCCTCCTTCAGGGCCAAGCTCAACTCTGTAGTACTCTGTTGCAATTCTGTTGCTGATCTACTTGCCTTTGAAATCGCCACATTCTTTAGATCTTCAGCCTGTTCTCCAGTTTTTGAAATCCATTGTCTCAAGTTTGATACGAGTAAAGCTATCTTCTCGATGACCTTCTCGATTACGTCTCTCGATTTCCCTCTTACTTCTGTAGCCATTCTTTTCAGCTTCTCCATTAAGTTCTCAGCCCTGCCTGTGGTTTCTTCGACTGCAAACTGTTTGCTAGAATCAAGCCAGGTATTGCCAGCAGATTCTTGTTCACGGAGATCACTGTCGACAACTACTCTGATGCCATGCTTTTCCCAGCGATCCCTAGCCTCTTCGAGTGCTTTTGCTTGTTCTCTTGCTCTTTTTGCTTCGTCCTCGGCCCAAGCTCTGCATGACGAAATAAAAGACATGGTGATGAAAGTAAAATGGGATGATGGTGGGTTAAATCAGTTTGCTTTTCGCGGGAAAAAGATCTTCATTGAAAGCAGAAAAATGGTTCAAATTTCACAGGAATGCAGACAAAAGAGGGCGTTAAAACAGTTTTCGCATTTCCCTTGGTAATTATTCATCTATTCCTTTATAACCCCACAATTCATAAGACAATTCCCTAAGAATAAGATAAACAAACAAACCCAGGGTTACTTTCTTCTCATCCACCAATGATTTCATGTCCAGTGTCAGCTTCAAACACAAAAAGGGCTGCAAAACCTTACCTGGCCATAGACAACGCCTTTCTCTCAACTTCAAGCTCATACTGCAGGCGGGAAACCTCCTGATTTTCAATTTCAGCTTCTTTCCTGAGTTTGTTGATTCTTTCCTTTTCAAAGGATACCTCTACTTTATTACTCAGCAGGCCTTGCAACTGCTCCTCCAACTCATTCCTTAATCTTGAAAGAACTTCCATCTCAGATTCAATAGAAGCGCGTTCCCTCATCAAGGTGATACTATCTCTCTCTCTTTCGGATCTTAATCTTTCCAATTCTTGCTTTGCCTCTTCTGCCATTTTCTCCACAGCCGCAACCTTTTCTCTTTCAATGGAAAGTTCTTTCTCAAAGCTAGCATTAATATCTTTCTCAACTTGAGCTACCAAAGCACTATGCGCAGCAACAGCATTTTCTGCCATTGATTCAGCTTCAATCCTTGCAAGTTCCTCACTTACTATATCAGAAGCCTCCCCAGTTGCAAGAGCAATGGCAGCTTGTGCTTTTGTTACAGGCTTATCTGGCTGGAAAAGCCTTGTATATCCTTTAAGAAGCAAAGTTAGTTTTAAAATGGATACATCAACCACAAAATTTGAAATGAATTTTGTAAGGAAAAAAAGTTTTACGAAGTGCGATTATATGCACGCACCAAATGCAAGAGCTACTATTCCCTGTTCTCCTACAGAAAGATCAGCAACAAGTGCAGGACAAGCATCTGGATGGATCTTATCAGTATCAATAAATCCAGAAACTTGGTGGAGCATCTGCAATATCAGTCAAGCAACTTTCACAAAGATCATAATTATATACAAAACTGGAAATTTCGAAGTCAAGCTTCAAAATAATTTGACCTTTCTATCTGCCTCTGGAAGCTGTCTTTTTTCAAGGGCCATCTTCCAACTCACAAGATCTTGACGTGATAGGGGGCTGCAGTTTTAGAAATAGTATAAATAACAGAAACAATTTAGCTCCTATTAGGGTTGATAAGAAACAAAACACAAATAAAAAAAGGCCAGTAAATGCAATTGAGTATTCTAAAAAATGCCAAGATTAGTCAGCAATGAAAAATTTTGGCGTAAATCAACATCACATGCTCATGAGAAATTTAATGTTTTTAAAAATCACATGTTCATGCACTCTTTTGAAGATAGACAGAGACATTTGCCTATATCTTTAAAAGCAGCACACATGGTAAACAACAGTGAGAAACCATGGAAAACTGGCTAATTTCCTTTTAAATGTAAAAATATATCAGGTGACTGACATATTTAATCAATAACTAGAAAATACATAATGTTAGTGATGGAAAGTAAAAGAATGTAAACCAAAACAAAGGATAAAAAGCAAATAACCATAAATGATGAATAACCTTTCGGGAGAGAAATATAAAGGACCCTGGTCTTCGTCCAATGAAGAACAAATATCATGTCTCGAAAGCTTGCTTGAAATCAGTCCAGCTTCTGCCAAACCTGAAAAATAAAGATGAATTAGAAGATGTCATAGAAAAGCTCATATCCTAAGAGTCAAATGTCCTACTGACCTTGAATAGATGCAAAATCAGGGTCTTGGGGGGTTATATCATCAAAAGCAAGCTCGGTAACATTCTCTATATACATTGCTGGGTATACTTTGGATGTTGTGTTCCTAGGGATTAAAACAATTCCATTGTTTCATTGGTTATATTCAGGTAAAATCATAACTAAAAAAGTTAACCAGTTCAATACCCTAAAGTCCAAATCCTTCAGGGAACTAAAGCTGCAATGATAATTAGAATTACCTCGAAAGAGCACTGCTTGCAGACACCAGCCAACGAGCATATTCCCGACGAGTACATAGATCACTAGGTTCAACCTCAGCCTCTATCACCTGAATAATTTACAATCTTTAAAATACCTTGGATTCCGTCATTTCTAACCAGGCTACATTATGATTCAAAAAACCAAAGAAATTTGGTCCAGTATCTTGAGTATCTAAACCCATAACTGTGTGTTAGCCAGAATGAAGTAACAGGCTTTCTCTAGTCATACAATTATTATTAACACAGTAGGCAGTGTAGGATATGCTAAGATCAATAAAACAAAATGAATATTCTGATGCACATGCATCTGGAGAGACATCACACAGTACCTTTAAAACTTGCAGTGCTGCCAATGCCTGCCCCTGAACCTGATCTACTACTGCAGGAACTAGGACCTTGCCGGGAAGTGTTTTAACAGCTGCAGAAACCAAAGGAGCAGGAACACCTGCAGAAGAAAATAAAATCTCTTGTAGTTCCAGTTTGGCAGCAGTAGTATTTGTGATAGTTTCATGATTTTTCTCTTGATCATCTGCCGATGGATAATCTGTGATAGAGACTAATACTGCTTCAGATAATCCTCTTTCTATTTGCTGTTCTATGTTTGATGCAGTATCCTCAGATAAAAGCTGTTCAGTTTTGCTGGGGCTCAGAACTCCTTCAGATGATTCAGCCACAGTCTCCCTGTCAAAAAATCCTGATTCCTTGGTTGTGTCACCAGATATGCTAGAAAATCCTTCCAATGAAGAATCTGTAATTTCATTTACAGGACCAAGTGTCTCATCCTGGTTGCCAGAATTATAGTTTGATGAACTATCATCATACACTGGTAACTTATTAGAGCTGAAATCATAATTTTCACTAGTGTCAGGTCTTTCATCCCAAATATCAGTTTTAAGGTTTAATGAATTAGTATTAGGGTTAGGCAAGTTGTCCAGTTCATCTTTCAATATATTCATTTCAGGTTCAGAAGTTAAGACTTCTACACCAGAATGACAGTTGTTTACATCTTTAAAACAAGAAGCTACGTTAGAATCAAACTCAGATTCAGGTGAGATAAGTGCACTCAAACTTCCAGCAGCAACTGATGTAACAGTTAGTGAGGAATCAGATTGGAAATCTTCTTGCAAGGAAGCAACATTATTGACATCGTTATTGCTGGATGAAGATTCAACATCATTTTCTGCTAACTCCTCAACATCAATACTGTCACCAACTCTATTTTTGTTGAGCGTTTCTTCATTTTCTGTACATGAACAAGAGTCCTCTTGGTTACCTGTTTCACCAGCGAGAGTTTCATCATCTGCCTTCAAACTGTTATCTTCCTTTTCATCTTCACCAAGCTTATCATTAACAGTATCAGAGTCCAACAATAATTCTTGCTGCGTACTTAAGGCCTCCATCAGCGGTTTTTGTCCTATGAATTATTATATACATATTTGTGCACTAGTCAGATAAGAACAGAGATCAACTATAAAGAATTAGGGATCATAAACAAGAGTATCGATACAAAGCCAAAGAAAAGTTTACAAGTAAAAAGAAAACATTCCTCCAGTCACTCTCTCAACTACTTCAACATCAAGTTCGTTATAGCCACATTATAGAAGAAAACTACTTACTGGAACTATTCTGCTTGTTTATTGACCATGCTGCAAAGGTGATTCCGGAGAAAAGGATGAATCCAGTAATTCCAATCCCCACCAATCCTGAAAGAAACTACTTCAAAACCATTACTGAATAACTGATATAGGAAATCTCAAAGCTTTAAAGAGCATTCAAGCACATAAGGTTAAAAATTCTAAAACTACATTAATGTCAAAATCTCAAAATGAAAAATGTTTAAATTGTTTCTAGGAACTAAATTATGCCACTAAACATCATGACACGCATAACCAATCAACGCTTCAAGAACAAAAGCACTGTCCACATGGAATTGAAGTCCACCATGTCATCAGAACCACATTAACAACAATAGTGCCTTATCATGTAGAAGTAAGCTAACGGCAACGCAATCCAACATGGGGCGAGAAGAATTTCCCAAATAATTCAAATCCTGTATTGCTGGCCCTCCCAAAAGGAACAAGAAAAAATTAAAAAATTAAAAAAAAAAGCTCAAGATAATAGAAAATAACAGCTCCACAAGATAATAAGATTCTCATTTTCCCCTTCTACTCAACAATCAAACATACCTCACCAATAAAATTCATAAAATCATAAGGAAAAATTTGAGAAGTGCAGTGAGTACCTCCAAACCACTTCTTTCTCCGCAAGTCCAAAGCCTCTCCCTGGGAATCCGATTCCGACCACCCAGAGAATCCATCAGCCGTCGACTCCGATCCAGCAAAACAAACTCCAATACGACGAAGTCCATTTCCTCTCTCGATTTTGGCGCCATTATGAACAATAGGGTGACAAATTACGCGGAGGCGAGGATCCAATTTCCTCACTCCCGCCCGAACAAGAACTGAAGGGAATTTGCCGCAATTCTTGCAATTGAGAGCGAGACGAAGCTGAAGAGAGCTGGGTGAACACGTGGGGGGAGTGGAAGCCATGAATGATCCTACTCAAATAAGCAGATTGAGTAGGGTTACAATCAAATGAAGAAGAAGTATGAACAAAAGGGTTTGAATTCAGGTACCTCTTGCGGATAATTCAAACTTGAAATTGCAAAAAAGAAAATTTGAGGTTGAACTACAAAAAAGTATGAAGCAAAATGTGTAGGTTTTCTTTTTTCTTTTTCTTTCTTTTTTTTTTTTTTTTTTTTTTT
>QLSR01000065.1:68267-135520 GCA_031780015.1 Citrullus colocynthis | reverse complement strand
TTTTTTGTTTTTTTTTTTTTTTTTTTTTTTTTTTTTTTTTTTTTTTTTTTTTCCTTTTCTTTTTTGGTGGTTAAAACTAAAAGGGTCGAAGAAAGGGACGACTTTTTACTACAAACTTTCTATCCGAACGGAAAAGTATATATATATGTTTATTATTCGATATTCCACAGGGAAACTCAAAAGAGACAAATTAATTGGATATTATTTTTGTTAAAATTAGTTAAATCAGGGGGTTTTCTTTATTTGTACAGTCAATTTTATGCTCCATAATATGAACAGAAACATCCTTACATAATTAGTTGGACATTAGTTTTCTTAAAATTAATTAAATCCGAAGATTTTGTTTTAATGTTTGGTTGATTTGATACTTAGTGACGTAAATTGAATAATAACTTGAGTCTCCTTTCTTTTCCTTTTAAATTCCAACACAGGAGAGAGGGAACTTTTTTTAAACATAAATTTATTAAACCTAAGCAAGCAAATACCAACAACCATATACTATCAACCTCAGAAAAGAATATAAGTTAGAAAGACATCTTTTTAAACTTAAAAAACTTTATGAGAGAATGTTAAAAAAGTTAAATTATGAGTAGATTTGTTCTCTAAAAAAGCCTCGCAAAACAAAGAAATGTTTACAGAAACGTGATTGGGAGACTTTTTTAAAAAACAAAAAAGAAAATCAACTTCAAATAAATCATAGTCTAAAAGATTTGAATATTAACTAAATAACCCATCTTCAGATTGACAATAGGTTGAGTTTAGAAAGAGGATAAAATTTTCAATTCCACTCCTACTTAACAAACCAACACTACTAAAAAAGTATACATTTTATGTTAGCGCCTTCTTTAAAAGAAAATATGCATTTATGTTTACTGTTTAGAGTTACTAATTCACAGCATCATCCACCTATGGAATGATCTTCCTGTCAAACGCTAAAGACATTGGTTCTTCAGGCATGATGAGGAAAAAAAAAAAAAAAAAAAAAAAATGTTTATGTATATATTATTCTTTTTAGCACTAGAAAGGTAACTCCAAATGAATCCTTATTGTGTTTCGATTGATCTGGGAGTAACATTTTCCCTAGGGAAGTTAAGTCCGCCATGGCTGCTTCTTCTACGAGCAACTGTGAGACCAATGAACTTATGGTTAACCTGGCTTTGCGACCAAGGTAGCATGAATTAGCTTACATTTTTGGGTTTCATAGACTACCATAGGAAAAAAGAGAGGAAATTTTACGTCTAATTTCAGCTATGAAACATACCTCAAACACACATTTGAAAAAAGAAAAAAAAATTAAAAAATAAAAATAAAATAAAAATCAACTAGGCAGTTCATACTTAAAATTGCTGGATCTCTTCCATGTTCAACGAGGCATCTCAACTATAACAAATAAAATTGTGAATACAAAAGTTCCCGAATTTTATAATAATCCTCACATAAGGGCCCTTCAATGACAACTTGCTGTGTACCAGAACCACCACCCTGCATAAATTGAATGTACTATGTTTAATGTTTATGCTTAGAAGCAAAGCAATGAAAATGGTATTAGCCAAACAACTTTTTTTTTCTTTTTCTTTTTTTTTTTCTGAAAATAGAAACACCTCATTGAATGAATGAAATAGCCCCTGCACCTGAAGGTGATTACAAGAAATCTCCCCAATGGGAGAGAAAAAAAGATAAGCTATAAGAAGTAAAAGGGAGACTCAGAATTATACCAATTAAAAACATGGGTAAGTATTAAATTAAAAATTGCATCAAAAGTAGAGGATGTGTCTCAAAAGAGCCCACCATTGCAAAACATCAATTTTTATCTATTTCAAATATGCATTTCGACAAGCAAACATCATTACAAGCAAAAATGCATTTCGTTTGTGGTATAAAAGCTGAAACATGGTTCAAATTCAATAAGCAATAATAAGAATCATGTTCAAATTTATTTATTTTCCTCACCTTTTGACTTGCATCTGTAACCTTGCGTAGGGTGACATACTCGCCACATCTCAAAGCGCCCCCAGCAAATTCAACCTGCAATGCACATAGGACAACAATATCGTTCATTTTTCTTACTCAATTGCAGATCTAGTGTATATATTTGTCAAAAAGGAGATATTTGCTTCCTTCTGTAGGGGGTCAGTCCATAAGCAAAGATACCTGTATTCCCTTGCTGGCCAGAAATTGTTTGAAATCGGCCATTTTCAAATCACCAACAAGAACAGATTTATGAGGCGAAGCAGCCTTTGAGAGGGGAAGTAAAGACAATGTTCCATTCTCGGTCTTCCCTACTTCAGCATCAAGCCAAGCGATTTCGTAATCTCCTAGCTGTATTTGAAATTACGTCAGATACCCATAGGGAAGACTGTTTACACTAATACAAAATACAAGCTAACTTTGGATGGAAATTGGTTGGATGTCCAAAAACTTTACCTTCTTAAACAGCACATTACTCATCAGCTTCTCTGAAAGTTGTACCTGAGATTCAAGAATGGGAGATTTCTTAGTCTCAGTATATGAAATGATAACGTGAAAAGGAAATAAAGAGTCTCGCCTATACCTTATATGCACACAAATCAGAAGTAACATCAATCGTTTCTTCAATTTGGGGGGCATAGACATGGGGACAGACATTTTTAAGACAATGTTGCTTAAGATGCTCAGTGGCCTCTGCGGTTCCATGTACCAAAACCTTCAAATAACAATGTAAATAACTAAGCAAAATCAACCGGTTGAATTGTTGATTAAAGTAGTTTTTGTGGTAACATGAACAATGGCTAGTGAAACAACAAAAGGCTATTGCTGGTAAATGGGATGTGGAAATTTAAAAATCTGACCGACAAAGAAAATTTCTCAGAATACACCAACTTAGCTTAGGTAAACAGAACTGTCTTCCTACAATCTATAGTTACAAAGGTACAAGCTTATTCATGCACAACATAAGTGCAGTTGTAAGAAAACACCATACAAGCTTCAAGGGAGCAACGTGGGAGAGTATTGATTTAATTGATCTCCCATCTGAACGACCTTCAAAATCCATGTAACGCAACGAGCATTTAACTTGGACCTGGAAAGGAAATTTCAGAAACAATTATTGCTTCAGTCAATAGATAAATAACTTGTTTGTATCATCAAAATGAACATAGGAACAAATATTATTACTGGAAAGCATAAAATTAAGCACTTGAAAAAAAAAGAAAAAAAAAACAAAAGTGATTGATCAGAACATGTGTGTATATATATATATTGGTGACCAATCATCATAGGTTGGCCTAATGTAAAAAGGAGACATAATCTTAATAAATGACCAAAAGGTCAAAGGGTTCAATCCATGGTGGTCACCTACCTAGGAATCAATTTCCTAGGAGTTTCCTTGACACCCAAATGTTGTAGGGTCAAGCGGGTTGTCCCGTGAGATTAGTCAAGGTGCGCGTAAACTGGCCCGGACACTCACGGATATCAATATATATATATATATATATATATTGGTGACCAATATAAAACTTACTAGAAATTTAACCGGAGATCAACTTACTGTCAATTCCTTAGATATAACTTTCGAAGGCTTCATATCCAGAATCAAGTTAGCAGCAGTTTCATCTAGTTTTCCATCCACATCCCCACCAGCCTGTAACCATGATTCTTGTAAATAAGCAATCCATCAACAATGACAAACAAGAAGGGCATACAATTCAAGTTCATTTGACTGTGAGCTCTCCCAACTATATGAATTGGCTACATGGATGCCCTTCGTCACCACCACCAAAAAAGGGCTTCTCAACCAACCATTAGAGAAAAGAAAAGAAAAGAAAAAGAATCTCATTCTCAAAACCCAACCCAAACAGGATATTGCATTCCAAATGTTAATTAACAAAATAGTTTCTATGTTTTTCTATTTTCAAAACCAAACAAATCAGTTTCCCAAATTTTACCACAAGAAAGACTTTCTATATGAACCCACAACCTATCAACAATTTAACATTTCATTTCAATCAAATCATCTTACATGCATCGCTGATTGGTCCATATCTTCATCCTTAATTACATAATCATCAGGATTGATTACTTCGCCAAAATCATCCCACGCGGAGGTGTTTTCATAAAAGGGAAACATTGGAGCAATGCTGGTTGAAGGAGGAACAAAGCCATCAATTAGTATGTCTCTGTATGCACCTCCATGTGAACCCCCTACTGCAAGATACGATCAGACAACCAATCAATTCCAATAAAAATTATAACAACATATGTTAAAGAAATTCCGATTTGAAAAACACTTTCATAGGCATTTATGGGGAATTGCCAGAGTTTAAACCACTAGACGCCCATTAGCCAAATACAAAGAAATGCAGGGAGATTTTACAATAAAGTGAAAAAAAATGGAAATGTATTCAAAGCAAATCATAAATCACATAAAATTTACAATTGTAGTGAAGTTAAGGATCCTCCTTTCTAGAGCCACTGAAATGCATGTATGTTAAGAGGACTAAGAAAAGATAATGAGACCTTCAAATAAAATAACCAGTGTTGTCCAAGCAATAGAGGGCCTCGGGGATAATTACAGCATTTTCTAAACCATCTTAAAGAATTCATCTTCTCCATTAGTATTCAAAACCAACTAAAAGAATAAAAAAAAGAAACTGAAATAGAAACCTGACACATCAGAGTAGCAAAGTACTAACTCGGTGTTCTATGTTTCCATGGTAGAGTTTGGAAAAACATTTTGCTAAATATGTATGTAACCAAATTAACAAAATCCCAATTTCACTTGTAATATATTTTCCAATTCATGTAGACAGATTGGATGCACAAAAACTTCCTTACTGAAAAAAGTTTGCAAGTGTCAAGAAAACTGCAGCTATCAATCATCATACCATCTGGTGCTACATTACTGCTAGCATCAATGATCATTGGATCGCTGGTATCGTTCTCAGTTCCATGAGATGCTTTAGATTGTTCCTTCTTAAGCAAACTAGCCTTAAGAGCTTCTTCCTTTTTCCTGTTTTGCTCTTCTTCATAAGCAATAAGCTCATCTCCAGTCAAAGGGACTCTCTTAGACACAGTTACCTTAACAGCTTTGGGAGGTGGATCTGCTTGAAGCATGCGGGCCAAAGTGCCAAACTACATTTTCCAACTGATGGGGTTATGTATTCACAATACACTGTAAAAGTTATAAGAGCTCAAAGAAGCATGCAGTTGAGTGAGTACATACAGAAGGTGAAGAAAGAAAGAAAGAAAGAAAGAAAGAAAGAAAGGAGGGGAAAAGAAAATACTGTTTCAACTTCCAAGCACAGTCATATCAAAACACGCACATGGGACCAAGAGTATACTTAAAATAGACTACCACCGAGTCACTGACTATTGTTAGAAAAACCATCTACCAGAAAGTTAAAGCAAAAGGAGGTTAAACATATCCTAGAACAATAAACAAAGAAACTATGAATAAGATTAAACGTGTTTTAATTTTCTATGAAGAACGGCATTTATGCAAGTGTAACAAATAAATTTTGAAGAACAGTTACTAATTTCCAAGGACTGAAGATAAAAAGAAAACCAAAACAGAAAGAATCACTATAGGTCTGGAGTGCAAATCAAGTTACTAAAGGATACCTGGCCTCTTTCAGAAAAAAGGACGAGGTTTTTGGCATCCATTGCCCAGTCAACAAAAATGTCATGTGAGTAACCAGCTTCCAAACTCGCCATTGATGCTAAAACAACCTATAAGAGACCCCACATGGACATCAATTCAATTAAACCTCAAGGAAAAGGAGGTAAACGTTGAGCAAAATCAACAATTTGTTGCAATCAACCTTTGGACCATCGGGAGCATTATCAAGTTCGCTTTTGTTGATTAGAAGGGTAACATGCCTGCAAGATTTAGAACAATAGCCTGGTAAGAGTTCCTAGTTCCATTTGCATCACTTCACACGGCACTCTGCTACACTAAAATTTATCTTAGTCTATCTCGATTTCTTTAATCAAAGATAACTAGAGAATGTTATCAAGTGTGAAATATGTAACACTTGAACCCTCAAGACAATAGGATTTGCTGGTAAGTGGTAAGTACCCCCTGTTTCTTAACTCCTTTCTTTTTAAATGAATTAGTTTCCTATCAAAAGACAAAAAATGCAACACTTGAAAGAATACTTACTTGAGAAGAAAAGCGTTGCTCCGTGTGTGTTCAAAAGACTTTGCTATTGTATCACTCATCCACTCTAGGAAACTCTTGATATAATCAATTGTGCTGGATGCAACGTAAGTTAAAAAGAAAATGGGATAGTTTAAACTTTCCTCTTCCCAGTACTGCAATAATAACAATGAGACAGTGAATATTACTGCTTAATTAATACAACTAAAAGAATTTTAAACCAAAAAGAGAAGAAAAGAAATGGATTTTTATCTTTCCCCAACTAACCCATTCCAAAATTTGAATAAGCTCCAACACTCGCCCAGCAGTATCAACAGGAAGTAAGACATTTCCATTAGCTCTTAAGGTCTTCTGAATAGTATCTATGTTAATCAAAATGGTAGCTTTCATCAAAAACTCGTGGCAAAAAGACCAAGCATCCTTAACAAAAGTTTTAAGAATACGCTTTTTTGCTACAAGTAGGGGGTGGAGAATGAGGCAAGAGATGGAGGCTCTGGCAGGGTTCTAAGTACCTCCAAATTCTTTGTCCTTTTGCCGTCTGTATGGCTGATTATTTAGAGCATTATAAGCATCAGTGATCAATACAGCAGGTCGCACAAATGACTCTAGAATGGTTCCATTCAAATGCCTGATAGTAAGTTAAATAAGTATACTGCATTACACTTTTGTGTGAGTAATCGTTATGCAAGTGATGATGTTTGTAACAACATTTACTAAACCTTTCCTTGCGGTGGTTGAAGTCAACAGCATATATAACATCTTCTCCATCCTTAGTTATCTTCCATAGAGTTCCACCCAATAGATGCCCAGCCACATGAGGGGCAATAACTATTCCCTCTCCTTTGCCTGCCATAAAATATTAGAGAAGAGAAAGAGGGGGGTAGGGGAAACAGTTACGTACAACCTATGTAATAGTAAACAAATAGTAAGTACTAACCTTCTTCCTGAGTGCTAAACAGACTATATTTGCCTTTTGGCCTTTACTTTTCCTTTTTTTTCTTTTTGAGATACCTACTTCTTTTGTTGAAAATATTGAGTGGTTTAAAGTTAGCCTTGTTTTGTTAAGCTTTCTGGCTTCCACCTTCTATTGTTATTAATGAAAGCTTTGTCTCATCAAGCAAAGTGAAATAGATTTTAAATTGGAGCCTCTTTCCGTAGCTTTGTAGTTTCTGACTTCTGTTAGCCTTTTGCTTTTGCTCTTTTTGTATTGACGCTCTCCTTCTTTATATTGCCTTCATGTATTATTTCACTTATTCTCAATGAAAGATGGTGTCTTCATCAATAAAATTTACAGAGTATGACATCACTACATGAACTACGGAAAACGAACAATTCAGTCTATGTACTGGGCCATGTTAATATAAGTTGGGTTAACACTCCAACATTAACTGGACATTCAAACTCAAATGTTGAATTTTTATATATATATTTTTAGTTTAATTTCAAACACAGTGCAAACAAGCTCGAACATGAGGATGCAACAAAATAAGAGAGCAAAGGAATTTCTGTGAATAAGAGACAAAATCTTTGAAGGACAAAAAAGTATATAAAAGGAGGGTGATAAAGGAGCTCATATTAAACACTTAAGCATATCAATGGTATGGACATATTTTATACCAAATTTTCTTTTCTTTTAAGAAATAGAATAGTGATAAATATTTTTATATGGTTTTCCATTGATTTTATAAGCTTCTTTTTTTAATAACATGTAGCATCTTTGGAAGCATGTCATGG
This sequence comes from Citrullus colocynthis, assembly GCA_031780015.1. Taxonomy (NCBI): domain Eukaryota; kingdom Viridiplantae; phylum Streptophyta; class Magnoliopsida; order Cucurbitales; family Cucurbitaceae; genus Citrullus; species Citrullus colocynthis. The sequence continues at coordinate 127,650 of QLSR01000065.1, read as the reverse complement.
GTTGCCATGTACATGTCTTATGGTTCTTTCTCTTTTCTTTTCTTATTTCTTTTTAGCTCAAAAAAGGACAGTCATTACTGGAACATATCATGTCATAACATGCTTGTGCTTCTCAGATGAATGACAATGAGTGAATGGTTTTCCGAGATACATTGGGTGGGGTCATCAGTATAGACAATACACAATCATTAGGCAACCAAGAGAAAGAGGGATTGATTAGCTTTGATCTAACAATAAACAAGATCAAGAATAGCCACCTGAAAGATGATGATTCTGGGAGTATGTTAGTCTGGTTACAACTTGGAAAGCAGAATCGATATCATCCAGCGTAAATAGATCAAACTCTGATACTTGCTGCAGAGGGGAAGGGGGACGTTTGCATATGGCAACACCCAGCACAAGGACAGTTAAGAAGAGCCAATTCAATGGAAAGCTAGTGTAAACTAAACACCATTTAGGAATCAATGGTAAATTTTTATGTAGAGATTCTTATTCTAACTTGAATAACAAAATGAAGTCCCAGCAATAGATTAGCATTCAGTTCTAACAGAATACATAACTTGAATCTGCTAATGATTCCCCACCCCCCACCCAACCACAAGCAATAAAGAGAAATAAAATCCTTTAAGACAACATATCGCGGAAAATTTCAAGGATCTGAGCCCAAATATATACTGGCGAGTGATGACTGACCTAGATAAGTTAACTGCATAAATATCATACTTAAATTAACAAAAACTTGCTAGGTCAGTCATCACTCATATAATTGTAGGAGTCTACCACACTCACAAGGCTACAAAAAGGACACTTTTCTTTACTGCAATCCAAACTTGAGGACGAGTAAACAAGCCTACTTGATCAAGATCTATTCTATAGGTCGTACAACTTGCTCCCTGAGTACTAAAGGAACTTGAGGCCAAGTACTTTTTCAAAGTCCAGGTAAATAGTGCAGTGGCTTGTATTGATTTGGTTAATTAATAACATTAAGAAACAAATTACATGAAAGACCTTTACCTTCCTCGCGATAAACTGATCATACATTGTAAGAAGACCCAATCGGTAAACGGGTTCAGTGGAATAAACTGGAGCAGAAAGTCCAAGTTGTTTCATGGCATAAGGAAGAGCACCGAGGTGAAGTGTATCAGGATGTGATATCAAAACTGTATCAATCGTGGATGCCACCCTGAAATACCACAATTACGTATTAAGGGCGAGAATTAAACAAAAATCAAGGGCTTGTAGCTCATTCGTTGAGAAGCCTTTTAACCAATGAGTTACTATTCATTCTTATCCTTTTAATCCACAAAAATTATTCAATTCAAAAGTAAGTAGAATTTCCCATGAATTACTCCACTGATTTTCTCAGCAACCTAACACAGCTAGGTATCACTGGTTTTCCTTACGCAGCGAGTACCATTAACCTTTCACATAGCATTCAGCAGCTTCAATACATGGAATTAACGAATTCAGCTCAAACAAAGAAAGTTACGGAGAAATGCTGAGAAAGCGAACCTGGATAAAGGTTGAAGAAGAGCAGGATCGAAGTGGTCGTTCCAACCACAGTCGATAAGGAAGTTGAAACCGTCAACCGAGACCAAATATGATAAAGGGTTTTCATTGAACACCCCGCAAAGAGGTGTCACCTGAACAGAGGTTCCCATTGCTATGTAGCTCCAAGCTCTCTGCAACTCCCTTGTTTTGGAGGAGGAAGGAGGTATTAGGGAAAATGGAAAATGGCGGGGCGGTTTTTTCCTTCTCTCAATCAAACGGTACGGCGTCGTTTGATAGGTGTGGAAAACCTTTTCTTTTTTCTCTCTCTTGAGTCTACAACCTTGATTTGTTTTTAATAAAGGATACATAGATAAATGAAAAACAATAAGCTTGTAAATTCTATGAAGTGTACAGCAACAAGCAAAATTCGAATCTAAAATTTGCTATTTTTACAATTATTTTTATATTGAGTCATATCCAGTAGTATTTTTTTTTGAATTTAATTATTATATTTGCAATTGTTCTGATTTTATATTTAATGATTATACTGTTTTATCGAAAGACATGTCTACATTTTGTTATATTTAAAAATATTTTCAACAATTTTGCTGTTTAAAACAATTGCCCTATATTTAATTTAGAGAATAATGAACCATCAGAAGATTAAAAATGTAAATATTTCATAATATCACATATTTAAGCTCTACTCAATCAGGTGTCAAAGTTTGGCTAAAACGAACACAACCATATGCATGTATTGACAATCAAAGTCTTTAATTCGAATCTTTTTACCTCTGTACTATAAAAAAGTCAAAATTTGTTACTATACGCCTGTTTTAAAAATTAGATACCGCATCTTATCTTCATTCATGCATTATAACTCTAAAATTTGAGATTTAAATTTGATTCAACTTTCAATCTTATCAATTCTTTAAGCCTATGTTAGGTAAGAAAAGCAAAAGATAATAGTGTTTAATATATAAACAATTATGACTCTAAAATTTGAGATTTAAATTTGATTCAACTTTCAATCTTATCAATTCTTTAAGCCTATGTTATGTAAGAAAAGCAAAAGATAACAGTGTTTAATATATAAACATTAGGGATGCAAATCCATGAAGGGTAGACATGATAGACCAAAAAACTGAACCGACCGAATCGAAGGCATATAGTCAGTGAAAAGGAGGGACTTGGTCGGTATCGCTTTCAAAAAATTTCAAACCAACAGAAAATTCAAAAAACAAAACCAACCTAAACCGACCGACCACCAAAAGCCAATTTTTACTTCTTGAAGGTCGAAATCGATTTGAACATTTGTTAAACTGCCATAGTCGATTCGGTGACGATTTGGTCAAAAACCAACTCCAACCAACTACTACACACCCCTAATACCCATATATCAAATGTCCCAAGATACATCACCATAATTCACTTTTAAAAGTGGGAACGAAGACAAAAGTGTTATCATTCTTTTTTTTCCCTTCATCCACACTAGAATTGAAGCATTTTTTTCCCCTTTTCACTAATGAGTTGGGCATTTAAACAGAATTTTGGTAAGGCGTTCAATTTCATTCAAATGAGAAATGGTTTCAAAGGATAAGCATTTGATACAGCAAATGACTTTACAACTCATCTTCATGAACAAAAGGGGCATTGTGCGAAAGAGGTGAGTGATTCAAACTACTTCTACTACTTTATCATTGGGGTTCGGCGAGGGACCTTCCCATAACTCCAAAAAATCCTTCCTTATCCAAGATATTGCAATAACAGGTCCTAATGTAGAAGGCACCTGCAGATAATACCATCATGAATACAAGAGTCAGAAGCAGATAAATGGGGCAAATAGCAAAAATTATCCTTAAATTATGGCAGTAGTTGCAATTGCACTCTCAAACTTTCAGTTGTAAAAATTGACCCCTCAAACTTGTACAAACGTTAAAATTGGACTCTCAAACTTACCGCAGTTGTAGAAATTGGACCCCTAAATGATAAAATTTGAACCCTCAAACTTATAAAGTTGTTACGATTTCTACCTTCTCAAACTTACCACAGTTGTAGAAATTGGACCCCTAAATGATAAAATTTGAACCCTCAAACTTATAAAGTTGTTACGATTTCTACAATAGGTAGTTTGAAGGTCCAATTTTAACATTTTAATACCTTGAGGGCCCAATTTTTGCAATTGGAAGTTTGAGAGTGTAATTGCAACCATAAGAAAAAGAAAAGAAAAAACACCCAAAGGAACGATAGAGAGTAGTCATAACAACAAACAATAATTCAGGATGTAAAGTGATCCGCTACCTCGAAGAAATGTCGGTTATAATGTACTGTGGAAGTATTTATAGCATGCCTCCAACAAAAATGTATTTAAAACAACAATAACTCGGATGTAAAATAGAAGATCTAAGAAAGATATCAGATACAATGTGTTAATATATTGAGAATGTAATATTACTGTTGCAGATGTGGATATTCGAATTTTCAACCAATAAGAAATCTTTCTATGTTTAGGTTAAGGTTAGCTTTGATGTATTATTTTATGAGGGAGAAAAATTACAAGATCAATAAGTCGGGATGTAAAAAGATCCCAAGACTCCAACCTCTCTAAAAATGTCGCTTAACTAACTTTATAACTTCAGAAATGTGGAGAACAGAGAAGCAGAAATATTTTTTCCAATAATCTAACCCTTATAAGAATATACATACACGAATGATGTAGAAAAGATGAAGCGGCATTACCAGATACAATAGAGCAGGTTGAGGTGAGTGAGTCAAAACGCCAGCTGCTAGAGCAGTCACCAGTCCAATGGCATATCCGGGCAGGGCATACCAAATGTACTTGTGGCCCCTTGTGTGGAAATCCAAGAGATTGACTGTATCCCTACTTTTCCGGTGGTCAAAACAAAGAACTAGAGCTAGAAACATGGCAGGAATTGCCTACAATGAGAAAGAACCAACGTTAAAAAAACATCTTAGAACAACAGTGCAACTGTTCAAGAAAGAATAGGAAGGATAGGTAATGATCACATAACAAAATGGAATTCACAATGAAACCTTCTACAACATCGTATAAAGTTGCAAGAGGGTGTTGTTTAAACTGCCAACTGTACCCACACAACATTTTCTGCCACAAGTTTTAAATAATCCAAAAATATTTTTGCACCTCCTACATTCATCAAATCATTGGCCTAGGTTCACCATTGTCAAGATCAAATACTATGTTGAATAAAAGTCACCTCAGAAGGTTAACATCCAAAACAAGTTGCACAAATTTTCTTCAGAGCGGAGCAATGGCTGCTATCACATTCAACAAAACAAACAGAAAATAATTGATAACAAGGTCACCACAGAAATATTGACATGAACTTCTCTTTGTGCTTTATTTTGGTGTAAATGCTCCCCCCTACAAATAGTCTCTCTACTTTAGTTGCTAATTGAAGGTCTTTTCTGTAATCCACCCTTAGTAGCTGAGGTCTTCCCATCCCTTTCGTATATCAATTATCAATAGTCTTTTGTTACTTGCTAAAATAAAAGTATATTGACATGAAACTACAAACACAAATATTAAACAGTTAGATATGACCATATAACATTAAATAAAATAAAAACCAACAACAACAACAAGTTAGACACCCTAATTTGGTGCTCAGTGCTCATCGTATGCTGCTGGCTTATGTGCAAAAAGAATGAGACATCACATTTCCTCTCTTCTAATTCCGAACAACCTTTCCCAGATATGAACGAAGTCCTCTTTTCTTTTACATGTGGTAGTCACCCTTTCAACATGCAAAAAGATTCTTTGGACTCAATTCATAATCAGAGTTTTTTTTTTTTTCTTTTCTTTTCTTTTCTTGAAATTGATTAGAGAGAAATGGAAGAGTTCGTAAGAATGATAAAAGATCCACCGGCAGAAATAGATCCCAAAATATCCACATGCAGGCAAGAAACAAACAAATCATATATTGATATAATAGAGCATAATGTTGAGCTGCAGGATTTTCTGACCTTGATTAACATTGTAATTGTATTTTAACGGCAGGTTGCTAATTTCATGAGGTCTTTCCAATGAAAGATGAACAAACAAATGGATGTGCAAAACTGAATAAAATAAGAATATTGACAACTGCTGCTGGAGGTAGTTATATGCAGAAAGATAGTGCAAGGAAAATACAATTGCATACCATATCACCAAGACCAAGCATCATGAAATCAGTGGCATTTTTTCCTGGAATTACTCCACCAAGTAAGTTCCTTGGAAAGACTATCTTGACAGGTAACTCCAGCTTCTTAGTTATCAATTGCAGCCCAGGAAGACTTAGACTATTAGCAACTGTGTGAACAGGATTTGATGCTTGCTGAGTTGCTACAGATACCATTACATTTGCCCCAAAGAATCTCTCAGAGAAGAAGACCCAGAATATATCATATACAAAGAGACAAACTAGGAGCATTGCACATATTTTAACATTAGGGAGACGTACATGGCTGACAAATGCAACACATATTGAAATTCCTAACAAATTGTTTAATATCCAATGCCCAGAAACAAGCCAAGCTGCAACTAAACCAGAACATGCCAACAACAACAACCCTTGAATACGTGTAAATGACTTGGAACAACACCTTGATACATAAGGATCAGCCAATCCAAACTGGGATTTTAAATAGGCCATGTAAGGAGATAAACAGAAGAAGAGGGATGAGACAGAAGCAACTGCTGTGAATGCAGTAAGAAGTTGGGACACAGAAGAAAACAGGTAGAACATCAAAAGCAAACTGCAAGAACTCATAACTGGGATCATTAGCGCTTGGGATCTGTCTAAGGTAATGGATGCTTCTGAAAAGTCACGGTTTCGCTCCATTTCCTTCCCATAATTTAGGGCCCGGAAAGCAGATCCAAATGTAACAGCCACCGCAGTCACAATGAGAGTGGCAGGTGCAGGTTCCAGCAAATATAGAAGTTTCCATAAAGATTCCATAATAACCTAATTGTGATTCTTCAACTTCGTTGTCAATTTTAAAACTCCTAAAATTGTAAATTTGGCAACCAAAGTTGCATTCTTTCTCTGATGTAAACTTGACCAGAGAAATTCATGCAACCTGCAAGACCAAAAGCAGTTGTTAATGAACTAAAGAAAACACAAACACACACACACACACAAAAACATATGGCAAACAAAACCAAGAGTTATCTTCAGATAAACACAAAAAAGAAAGAAAGGTCCTGCCTGCACGACCATTGGATTGATACCAGAGGATAAGTGGAAGTGTTCAAACTATAAGCTGAACCAGGTTGTTGTAGAACCTTAGGATTAATTGTTCGTCAATGAATATTGACGAGCCAAGTGTCAAATGATAGTAGATAAAGTGTAAATAGTGGAATAGAATTTCCGTAAGAAGGTAGATTAAATTGCTCCACACAATACATCAAGAAATTTCCTCTTAACTCGAAATCCATTGAAACTTGATTAAAATATGAAGAACCATTTAAATGCTGCCTTTCAATAATCAACTCTTTAAGGCCTCAAGGAAAAGAATACTTGCATTGCGCGGTTATGCAATACACAAATGTTACGAAATTTCTTAAATTGAAAATGAAGAAGAAATAGTGAAAACACAAAAACTTCCTAGAAATATTGTCATCATAGCTTTGTACTTCAAATAAATAGCTCTGACAATCAATCCAGTCAACTTCCATCCAGCTCACAACAAAATCAGTAGACAGAATGCAATATGGGATCAACATTAGGTGAATTAGCCCAAGAACTGAGAAATTTACAAACACAATCTATGGTTATATCAACTACCAACCGTCGTAAGGCTTCAAATACTAATTTCTCGAGACAATCCCCGGGTTTCCTCAGTAGCCAGACAAGGGGTCGACGGGACCTGGAAATGCAATTCCCATTATGTTTCCAATTGAAACACCAGAAAATTGACGATAGTTATCGACAGACTAAGATATATCTAGGGTAAAAACCATTAAAACAATAAAATCGTACGCGTATTGTAGGGATGACGAGCGCACACAAAGAATCATATACGTACATAATAAACGATCAGAGTTCTTGAAAGACAGGAAGATTGCAAATTTAGGGTTCCTTGAAATCAGAGGATTAAGGAAGAAGACTAACCTTGGACTTTGAAGCTCTTCGAACTCAGGACCCTCCCTCTTAGCCACTCCGAAGTCTGATCGGACAAATCTATTTGCTCGAAGTGGGAAGCCGAATGGTAAAGGAATTTTATTTCGCTAAATTACAGAGTAGTCCTTCTTTGGATGTAAACACAACAAGTATTTTGGATTAATTTTTTAAAAATACTTACATTCTTCTTAGTATCAACTTTTCGTCCACACGTTGATATTTCCTTTTATGTTTTCATGAACTCGTGAATTTAAATTTTTGTTATATCACAAAACAATTTACCAAACATACACACAAAAAAAATAATTAAAAAAATAAAATAATCAACAAAATCTCTCTACTATAAATAATAGATATATTAATTTATTTAAAAATCATAAAATATTTATTTACTAATTTAAATTTATTTTTCAAACTTTTTTTCTTTGTAACTTGTCCAAAAATATCCATCAAAATCGACGTCTTATCAAAATTTCCTAAAATTAAGATCTAGATATTTTCGTCGACATCGACATTTTAAACCTTGTATGGATCTAATAAAACATCTATCTGTTTGACAATTTGAAAACACGATTTTGAAAATAAGATATTCAATAGAAACATAGTCGTGTTTTATCTTTTTAAATATACTTTGGTAGTAAATTCATAAATTAATTTTAATTTAAACAGTTTTTCAAAATGTGTTTAGTTTTATGTTAAAGATTTTGTATAATTATTATTTTGTAATATCATGTAACATTAATATAGGTTAAAAATATTTTTGGTCTCTAAGCTTTCATGACAGTAGCAATTTGATCTTTGAACTTTGATTTGTAACGATTTAGTTCTTGTACTTTCAATTTTGAAACAATTTAGCCTCTGAACTTTAGTATATAACAATTTTGTCTTTGTGCATTCAAATTTGTAACAATTTTATCCCTAACGTAAAAAATTCATCAAAATTAGATGTCAGCTTTTATTATTTTATGATGTAGATTTTGTATTATATAAAAAAAGAGTCTCTAATTTGTTTATTGGTTTATTTATGCAAAAAAACCGCAGTAAATTTTAACACTAATTTCTGCGATTGTGACTAAATTGTTACAAATTTTAAAGTATAAGGACTAAGTTGCTACAAAATTGAAACTACATGGACTAAATTGTTACAAACTAAAGTTCACTAATTAAATTGTTAGTTTTATGAAAGTTTAGGGATTAAAAGTGATTTTTAACCTTCAATACATTATATAATACATATTATAATTTAATCAAACTTATTGAATTTATAACTTTAACTACTATATTTGTTATTGTCTTCTTTCTTTTAATATAATTGTGCATTTTAAAATTTCAAATTCAACATCTAGATAATACTAAAAAAAAGATTGTTATTTTCGGAAATTGCATTGTTTGAATCACCGATCCTAAAACAATTTTTAAAAACTGCATCCATATTAGACATATTTATTGAATTTGATGAATTTAAAAAATAAAGTGGAATTTACCTACCAAATATACCCTAAGTTATCTTTGACACATTGAAAACTTCCGTTGCTTTTAATTGATTTATTAACTAATATATATATATAAACTTTCTTTTATTATGTAATTATGGGATACATGAAAATGAGTGAAGTATGGTATGCACCAAATACTATATTCTTTTTCCTACCATTTACGAAAGGAAGTATTTACAAGTTTAAAATATAAGGAAAAATATCGTTTTGGTCCATAGGTTTTGGATTTAGTTTTCACTTAGTTCTTAAGATTCAAAATATACTATTTTTACCCATGAGTTTTGAAATTTATTTTTATTTGATCCATAAATTTCAAAGTGTTACATTTTTACTCTCAAGTTTTGAGTTTTGTTTCAATTGGTCCATAATCGTTCACGATTTACACTCCCAACCTTGATATTTCACTAATTACTCACTTTAAATCCTTAGTGTTAATGTTTATCAATTAATTAAAAGAAAGTTAATTTACTCTAATTAAATTAGTGTTCGTTCATTTTTCACCACTTTAAGTTATCTAAAAGTTAACGTCAAATATCAAAATTAGCATTATTTAAATTTTGGAAGATAAAAGGATAAACTATCAAAACTTAAGAACTAAATAAAAATTAGATCCAATAATAAAAAAATATAACATTTTAAAACCTATGAACCATTTAAAATTAAATTCGAAATTAACAATAAAAATGTAACACTTTGTAATTGAAAACTAGATTTAAAACCTAAATAGGTTTTTGTTTCCCAAGAATATATTACGAAGACATATTGTAGAATTGCCCCTAAAATTCTAATTTAGCTTCAAGTCCATACGTCCACACAAGGAAGGATCTTTCCCAACCGTCTACTCAATGTTTTCCAATGTTACGAAAAGGTCGATGCTTCTATTTTACGAAAATGCCAATAAAATTAAGATAGTAATTTTTAACGGTAAAATTGCTTAAAATATTTTTAAATAATAAAAATAATATTTTTTCAAACCAAAACACAATCACAAACTATTATTATTGATAAACAATGATAAATTACTATCATTTATCACTATCATCTATTAATGTCTATATATCAGTGTCTACCATTGGTAGATCAAATAGACAGCTTTTTGTCATTTTGCTACATTTATAAATAAGTTTGACTCGTCTTGCTACAGTGAAAATAACTCATAAAAATATGGGCAACATAATGACGTTAGATAGATATTTTTAATAAACTTTTAAATACACACAAATTACAAAATAGTATTAAAATCAACAAATTGTTGTAAAACTTGAGGAGCAAAACGAGCACATGAGAATCATGAATATCGAAAAATTATAATATTAAAATAGATATTATATATTATAATAAAATCAAATCAAATAAATAACAAAATATAAATATTAGAAAAGTAAAATAATGGAAAAAGAATTTCTTTTGGAAATTCTCTCTTTTAATCTCATCAAAGTGAGTAACATCAATATATAGGCAATTGGGCAAGTAGGAGGTGGAAATATGGGCACTAAAAATGTGTGATTATGAGACATGTGGACAACGCATAGGGTAATGAGGGAATGACACTCGTTTCTTAAGAAGACTAAGTATGAGCGTCTAATATTTGTATATAATATTTATAATACAAATCATTATTTAATTAAGTTAAAGTTTCTTGTTAATATTAAGTTTACATTGTTGAATAAAAAAACTTGGATCAATCATAAATTGTTATATCTTTCCTCAAATCAATTATAAATTATAAATTATCAAATTCAAGACCAATTAAAAATCGACACATGTCTTAAATTGAAATTAAAGACAAAAATTGGCAAATCTCAATAATATCATGTGTGTTCATCGGGATCATTAAATCAAATAAACTAGTTGGATGGTTGGTCTTAATTTTTGGGCCCACGTTCAATTGAGAAAAAAAAAAAAAAATCTCTTTTACCCAAAAGACCAACTAAGCCCAAAAATCCAATTACTGGGTGTGACGTCAAAGCAAGCCCAAAATGGATTATTGTTTTTAGTTTCAATCATTTTTATTAAAAGTGTTTAAATGAAAATGAATTTTTTTATAAATGAATTAAAATAAATCTTTATTAAATATAAAATCATAAATTTTTTTAATTTATCAGATATTTTTTAAAATTTAGAAATCTATTAAACACAAAATTAAAAATTAAAAATTGAGAATATTGTAATTTGTATATGATTAGAAATGTAATAGGCAATTTGAGTATATTTGAATAGATATACATATATGATATGTATTATTTGATTGATGGTTTAATAATATAAGAAGCTTAGAAGGATTTAACATGCATGAACATGCAAGTAGCCTAGAAAAGTCAAATTCAATTGGCTGTCACTCCACTCTTCCTTCTATTATTTTCCAGCTGGAGAAAAATTATTCAACTTTTTAGTTAAGAAGTCCCTCTCTCTTATTATAATTATTTTTTTCTTAACTTACTAAACCAAACTAATTTTGAAGATTGTTACAATGTACTTTATTTTAATATGTAAATTACTCATAAGGAAGGGATTCTGATTTTCCTTAAATTACAACAATAAGTTTGGTGAGACAATTATATATATACAATGGGTTAATAATCAATAAGTTTGCTAAAAAAAACAAAAATCAAATTGACCCAATTTGCTTTAGCTAAATCAAACAAGAATTCATAAGTTTTCGTTAAACATGCTAGAAAAAGCAGTGACAATAAATAACTGTCAATTATTGAATAAACAATTAATTAGGTTGGTAATTGAAGATTCGAAAGTTCAGAGTTCTAGAAAATACTCTGGGTTAGACCATATACAATTGTCAATTTGTATGAGTTGAACTATATTCATTTTGGCAGTTACATTACTAAATTAATCTTTTGATATATTCTTAATTCTATTCGTAAAATTTTAAATCATCAACAGTTTTAAAAGTTATAATCCGGTCACAGTTTTATCACTTGAGAGCATCTAGGGGTTTGTTTGGTAGAAAATTCAGATTTTGTTTTATGTTTTTAGATTCAAAATTTAGAAAATATGTGTTTGGCATACATCCTAAATTCTAGTTCTGAAAACTATTTTCGGATTATATAATCTAAATAGTGCAAATTTTGAAAACAACGTTTTTTATGTTTTCACTATATTCAGATTTTGAATTTGAAATTTTAAAATGTAAAATTATATTAAAAAAGATAAAAACATTTAGGAATATAATATATCATATTATAAACTCAATTCAAATTTTTAAAAAATGTTATATGTATTATGTAATGTATTATAAATTATATAATGTTACAAAATGGTAATTATATAACTTTTTTAACGTAAATCATATTCATAAATAAATTAATAATTATTTTTCATCAACAAAATATTAGTGGGTAACTACAACTAATTTTTATAATTTATAAATATATAGTATCAAAAACATTTTAAACAATGGTTTAAATTAGAATCCAATTTTAGAATCTGCTACCAAACTCATATTTGAAAACATGAAATACAACTTTGTTTTCATTGAATACAATTTGTTACGGAAAAGAAGATTTATGAAGTTCTAGTAACTCGTAAAAACAAAATTGAAACTCTTAAAATCATAAAACAGTTAAAAACAAAGATTAGATAACACTATTGAAATTGTAATTTAAGGTTATAAAAGTGAAAGATTTTAAATTATAATTTAATCAAAACATAAAATATCGATGTTGGCAAAAGTGTCGATGTCTCAATTTGATGAACACGTTAATGTAAATAGCAATAATATGTTGATAGACACTTCTAAAAAAGATTATAAAACAAAACATTCAAAAAAGTCATTTAAATTAATAAATAAAAACTAATTTTATGTCTTTTAAACAAATTAAATTTTTTGATATTTATATTATATTCACATTAGTGACAATTTATTTTTTATTTTTTGTCAAAATACTATTTTGATCTCTATACTTTGAAATTTTATTGAATTTTAGACTCTATACTTTCAATTTTCGATTTTAGTCCATGTACTTTTAATAAATCTTAAATTTAGTTTCCTACGTTGTTTTTTGTATTTTATTTTAGGTTTTGAAAACATTGACATTTTATATTTCTTGCATGCAAATTATTATTATTATTATTTAACCAATTTCAGAAAAAATCAATATTGAAGACTATATTTGAGATTTATTGAAAGTACATGGACTAAAATTTGACAAAATTTCAAAGTATATAGACCAAAATGATGGTTTAACTTTCTTTTATAAAAATTAATATTGAAGACTAAATTTAAGATTTATTGAAAGTATATTGACTAAAATTTAATCAAACTTCAAAGTATATGAACCAAAATGATAATTTAACCTCTTTTTTTATATGTTATCGACGATCTAATAGAAATATTGATTTACTCTCTCGTATTAACGTGAATAAAAAAAATATAAAAATATGGATAAAAATATGGATGTGTGAACAAAAATTTAATACCATAAATTAAACAATCACCACAATGTCGCATCTACATTTTTAATGCATAAAAGCTGCACCCTTTTTTTTCCCTCTCTCTCTCTTACAGCCGCAAGCCAACAAACAACGCCAAATCCAACAAAGCAAACAACCTCCCTTTTCTTGTCCCAATGGCAACGAACGTAAATATTATCCTGTTTCAATGTCAAATCCTTATCCAACTACTACGTAATAAATCCCCCACTCGAACCCAAACACACACACCCTTCTTCTTCTTCTTCCTCTTCCTCTCTTCCAATACATTCCACTTCTAACTTACAATCTCTGCTTCCATTTCGAATGCACCGTCGCTAATCGCCGGCGACGCCTCACCATGAGTCCGCCCGCCGTCAAACCTCCGTTACTTCTTCTTTTCCTGCTTGCTGCAGCGCTGCGGTGCCCTCTCGCCGGAGCGCGCCTTCTGGTGGAGATGACGGTGGTCCGAAACGCCTCTTCCATCGGAGCCTGTAAGTGAAAAAGATTCGGCTCTCTCTCTTTTTTTCTTTGGTCTCTGATTTGGAACTTGATTGGATTTTGTTTTGTATTTGGATCAGTTTGTCTGGACGGAAGCTTGCCGGCGTATCACCTGGACAGAGGATTCGGCGCCGGAGCGGGAAACTGGCTTTTACAGTTCGAGGTAAAAATCATTTCTCTGCCTTTTACTCTAATTTTATTTTCTTTATTCCCATTTTTGGGAATTATAATTAATCGCGGTCTCCTCCAATGGCTACACGACACGTTTGATTCCTATCTGGCATAATTATTAAACCCCAACTTTCTTTTCTTTTTTAAACAAAGGGTATAAATTTAAAGATTAAATTATAAATTTGGATTTGTTAGTATTATGAGAGCACATATTTTGTTTTGTTCACATCAGAAATTTACCTTTCATCCTATTTTTAAAAGCATATTAACGTGAGATACAATAAAGAGAGTATAAAAATTGTTCGTACTTAAAATTTTCGCAATTTAAAAATCGTTGTAATTTAGTACTTATGATTTATAATTAGAATTTAATTCTTATAATTTGAGTTTTATTAAATTATAAGGATTAAATTCTAATTATCAAACTCTAAGGACATTTTATAGCGTGAGAGTTTTATCAAACTATAGAAACTATTTATGAGAGATTTTATCAAATTATAGAAATTAATTATAATTTTTAAAATTATTATAGAGATCAAATTTTAACTTTTTCCAAATCATAGTAACTAAATGTAAATCTTAAACATTTTAGCTGAGAATATATAATGTTGATCCAATGAATTAAGTTATAATGACTGCAAGTGAAAAATTTAGTACTGATTTTTATAATTTTGTCAATTAATTAGTATATGCTAATTTACTATGCCATTTGACATTATATTATAATCTTGTTAATCAAGTTTAATACAAAGACTTCCCTGAAAAATTTGAATATATTAGGCATAAAATCTAAACATCTAGCTTAAATTAGTTAATAATCCAAATCTTTATGCTGGAGTTGACGTAATAATTTTAAAATAATATTGAGGGGAAAAAGTTGTGGAGAAATTCTCTGTGTTGTCTCTGAAATCAGTACGACATCGTTTCCTTAGATTTGTTTGCACATTGTTTTGTTTTTGGCTTGCCGTGGGTTGGGGCTGTTGTCGGAATTTGCATGTTGCATATATTTATTTCCTATGCTTGGTTGGACATGGATTCCCTGGTGTCCTCTATGAAATTGTGTACATCTAATTTTACTTCCAAATTTGGTATAGGCGTTACAATTTTAACATATCCCTAAGTTTTCGATTTAATTTTTGTTTGGTCCCTAGATTTTAAAATGTGACAAATTTATTTTTGAATTTAGTTTTTATATAGTTTTTAGGTTTTAATATTTTACACTTTTGCCTCGAATTTTTGCTAATACTCACTTTGGTATCTATCGTTAACTTTCATTTAATTAATTACTAATAATTATAAAGTACAATTTTAAAATTAATTTTAATAGTCATTTTAGTGAAACTAATTTAATAAACATTAATACTAAGAATTGGAATTAAGTATTAAAAAAATTTAGGACAATTGTTTTAAGTGGCAAAAGTGGTGAAAATATTTTCAAATATAGTAAAATGTCATTGTCTATCAACGGTCACAGTGATAGACATTGATCGCGAACATATTTGTAAATAATTTTGTTCATTTTACCATATTTGAAAAAAAAAAATGTAAATCTTAAATGAAAACAAAACTCAAAATTCAAGAATGAAAATGCACCATTTTAAAACCTAGAAATTAAAAATAAATTGTAACATTTTAAAATATTTTTTAACAGAAAAAAAAAACTTTTCTATTATACTTCATTTATATGCGGTCGTACCCATGCCCAAAATTAACAATAAAATTAAATAATTAAAAAACGAATCTCTACTCTAGTCCTTATCATATACATAAATATAACTAAATAATTAGAAGCTGACTAGCCCAGAATTAACGATAAAATTAAATAATTCAGAAAAGAATCACTAGTCGTTATCACATACATATATAATATAACTAAATAAGAAGAAGCTGACTAAAGTGTTTCATGTAGGACCGAATTATTATTACATTTTAGGCCCGCCTACCATTATAGATGCATTATATCTTATCATTTCGATATTATTTTATTTTAAATAATTCTAAGAATGAGAATTTAATCATATAAAACTTTTAGTTAGTTGATAATATATGAAAGTGTAATTGTATAAACTAATATAAAATTTATACCATCAACTTTTAAGTATAAAGGAAAAAAAATGAAAGAGTGTAAAAGTGGAGTGGAATTGATGGCTTACTTTGTTCAGTTGTTGCATGGTCCCAATCGATGGTGTTAATGAAAGAGAATGAGTAACGTACAAGAAACTTTGAGGTGAAGAAAGTGACTGAAGGCAAGAACATTCAAGGAAGGAATGGAGGGAGGGTGGGGAACTTCACTCGTTTTCGTTAATTATTTGGAACTTGGTGGGTCCCACTAATATATAAATATGCATAAAAATGTACATTAAACAATGTAACTAAGTTTAGTTTGATTAATGGGTCAAACTTAGTAACTTTACATAGGTTAGTTTATGGTGTCTTTTTGGATTGGATGTTAATTTTTTTGTTTTGAATCAAATGTTCCTTTAGATTTCATGTTCGTTCTATAGATAATATGAAGTTTCATCTATCTTTTTAAAATTGTGAAGCTTTTTTTATTGTTCTAATATGAGAACTTCGACGTGAATCATGAATTTAAATATTGCAATTTAATGATGTAAGAATAGGGTGGTGGGTGGTGCAATGATGTAAAGTCTTGTTTGGAGAGAGCGAATAGTCGAAGAGGATCAACGCATTTGATGACCAAATGGGAAGAGTTCTCTGGCATTCTTAGCAACAATGCTTCTCTTAATCCAGGTATTTCTTTTATGTCCCTAAAATTTTTTATTCTTTTATTTTCACTTTTAAATTTTGAAATTATTCAAAATAAAAAGATTATATGATAGAAGATGTGTAAAAATTACTAAATATATTTAATATTATTGTCCTCATATAGAAATTAAGATCAGAATTACATATATTTCATTTCAAAAGATACCATAAAAATTAATGAACTTTACACACTAATTTCTACTTAGATTTATGCAATGATCTTATAGATGATGCCATACATGCTTTTCAATTTGTACGTAATAGTCGTTTGGTCAATTTTCATGTTACTTAAAACTTTCTAATTTTTGTTTTACTTAAAACTTTTTTTAAAAACAAAGTTCAACAGAAAAATGAAGGAAAAAATTTGAGAAAAAGGGGAATATGGGATTGCCCCTAATCATTCTTAAAAATGAAACTTTTAAAAATATAGAAACATAGTTGAAAATTAACTTCAAATTTAGGAATATTTTATATAATGTGGCCATGTTTTAGGGTTTTTTGGGATGCTAAGATTCCTGTGTTTTTCAACCCAATATATAAAAATAATAATTCATGGCTCCATTATTGAATATTCAATATATTATTTGATCAACATTAGCTAATAAATGAATATTGTGCGATAGACTTCGAAAGGTCGGTCACATGATTGACTAATTTGTCTTCAGCTTCGATTATGAATGTCATCCTTCGAAGGAAAAGAAAAAAAAGAAAAAAGAAAAAGGAAAAATTAAATTTACGCTAAATTTTAGAGATGTTATTCATTTAAAGTTGAATTATTGATGACATTAATTTAGGGCCATCTAGATTGACTTGAGAAAAAATGTTTTTCAAAGAAACTCATTTGTATTTAAATATATATATATTTTTTTATAAAAACTGATTAAATTATACTTAAAAAACTATTTTTAGTGGTTGTCAAACAATTCAATTCATTTTGAAAAGGCTTATTTTTATAATTTAAGCACTTGAATATTTATTCTAAACACACCATGAAACTCTAAACTTTTATAAATATATGAATCTAAACACTATCTAGATTTAATTTGAAAACTATTGTAAAAGACATTTTGTCAATTAAACATCTAAATTGTGAGTTAATTTAAAATATTTATTAGGATTATATTTGAAAATCGTTAATGCATTCAATTTTTATATGTTTGTAGAAATGTTGGATTAACAAAATGAATAATTAGAATTGATGCATAGACAATTCTTAAAAGAAATCTTAATTGAGAGTCGTTTATGTAAGTTAGAAATTTAATTACTGAAATCATAAATCTCACACGATATTTATTCAAATAAAATATAATAGAGGGTTTAAATCGTTTAAATGGATGTAATTATTAGTTTGAGATTCAAGTTCCTAAAATTCCATAATTTTAGAATATAAGATATTTTTCTATTAAAAAAATTGAATTACTGAATGTGTTAAAACATTTTTATTTATATCATTTCATCCAAAAAGTTTCTATCTTCCATTTTTAACCCTTAGAATTGATTAAAATATACAGATGATAATGTAGTAATTACCACATACGACGATTCAGTAATCATGTGGATTCATATAATTAATTTTAGCAGCAGAAAAATTGGTTAATGACATATTTAAAACAAATTTAAATTACATAAACTCAAAGAATATTTTAGATAATTTAGAGAGAGAGAGAGAGAGAGAGAGAGGAGAGGGGTAGATTTGGAAAGTTGGGGGGGGGAAAAGTGAAAGTAATAAGAAGAAGATGGGCCAAGTTCTAGTAAATTGGGCATTGGTCTATGTCCTGACTCTTGTCTGTAGGGTTCACGTGAACGAGTTGCGTGTGGCAAATCTGACACTATTGCGCTTTATCACCCAACTCCACCTTTTATAAAAATCTTTATAAATATATTTTAAATTTTATAATAATATGTAAATTAATATATTATTATTATTATTTTTTGAGAAAGCATATTTTACGTCCAAACCCCTTGACATGTTTATTATTTATAGTTATTATTTATGGGTAAAATTGCAACCAACGTCCTGAATTATAGGATTGGTTACAATCACACCTCTAAACTTTTATTTATTTTGATAAATTATTTCTTTTTAGTTTTATAATGTTTGCAATTTAACCCTTTTGTTAAATTAAATTTTATTTGTAGATATTTGTGGTTTCTCAGTCCTCACTCTTCGTCCCTCTCTTCCCTGTTCATTTTCGTCATTCTCACGAAAGCCATTAACAAATTTCAACATGAGAAGCTTGATCATCTTCGCAGTAGATGATTTGTAATTTGTATTTCCATTTTGAACAAATTCTGAAGCTTCATACTCCAAATCCAGAAATGGAGACATGGTTACTCTCCCCTCTGCATTTGTTTCCTTATAATCTCTATTTTAAACAAAATTTGAAGCTCTTCTAAGCTCCCACAGGTCTCCTTCAATCCCCATCCTCACTAATTTCCTATGGCTCCACAAATCTCTCTCCAAATTAGGTATAAACACAAGTTTTTCGCAACAAGTTTAAACATCAAATTCCAAAAATATACAAAACACTCTGCAAATCTCTTTCAATCCCCATCCTCACTGCTCAATCCCCCACAAAATGCCGCTCTCTTTGCCGGCCACCCACTCGGCCTTGCCACCCACAAGACCATCTCCACCCAACCATGCTTCTGCTTCTTACGGCCCACTCTAACACCTCTTCTGCAGCAGTCTTACTTCCCAAATCCTCCATCCTTCCCGTCTCAAGTCCGTTCATTGATGTTGGACAACGAGAGAGATGAGAAGGACGAGGATGAAGAGGGAGAAGAGAGAAGAATAGAAAGGAGGAGAAACCACAAATATCCATAAATAAAATTTAATTTAATAAAAGAGCCTAACTGCAATCATTATGAAACTACAATAGAGTAATTGATCGAATTGAACGTTGAGGAGTGTGATTATAACCAATCCCATAATTAAGAGTGTTTTTTGCAATTTTTTCTTATTTATATTATTGATATTTTGTTGAATATAATAAAATGAGTTAATTTATTTATAATATAGCAAAATATTATGGTCACTAATAGATAGTGACATTTTGCTGTATTTTTTTTTGCAACTTTGCCTTTTACAACAATTGTCCTATATTTTATGTTGCATAAACTTTTTATGATATAATAGAAATATTGATTTGCTAACATGGAAATTTAATACCATAACTGTAACATAAAAACTAAAATTTGTTGAAAGACCATTTTAGTTCATCTACTTTGGATTTCATTTCATTTTAGGTGCTATATTTTTTTAATTTGTCCAAATTTAGTCTTTGTCATTTTTAATGAAAATTTTAATTTAGTCCTTTAAAGTTAAATTTTATTAAAATCGGTTAAATAATAATAATAATTTTTATGAAAAAAAAGAATGATAGAGGTTATTTTTAAAATTTATTGAAAGTTTAAAAACTAAAGTAAGAGCAAAATTCGAAATCGTAAAAATGATATTTTAATCTAAAAGATTAATGCTTGAAATTAGATTGTTAAAAATTTTAAATTAGAGAGTTGACTAAATTATAACATACTAAAACTCAAACATTTAGACCCTATTTTGTAACCATTTTGTTTTTGAAAATTGTCTATAGACATTATTTTCACCTTCAAATTTATTTATTTGTTATCTACTTTTTACCAATAATTTAAAAAACCAAGTCAAAATTTGAAATCTAAAAAAAAAAGTAGCTTTTAAAAGCTTGCTTTTGTTTTTTAAAATTTGGCAAAAAATTTAACTATTGTACCTAAGAAAGATGCAAATAAATGTAAGGAATTGAGAGAAAATATGCTTAATTTTTAAAAATAAAAACAAAAAATAGACCAAATGGGACCTTAATTATTAATAATTTGGAAGTGTATAACCTAAATCATGATCATGATAATCTAGAGTTAAACTATATGTTAAGAAATAGTCCGACACAAACTAAATTCTACTTTTTAATTGTTTGATTTCTATAGAAAAGACACTATTGATTGAAACTCCTTTAAGATGGTCCGGCGTGAGTAAAGGAGTAATATGATGTAAAATTAAAGTTCAAATTATGGTTGTGAATTCACATAATTTGACATTTAAATATAGTAATATTTTATAATCTTGTTGTAATCATAGAATTAATGAACAATTACCTTTAATTATGTAGTTGAATTAATGAATCGTCCTTGTGGAACCAGATTTTTATAACTGGAACCGTGTGAAACTCAGGTACTGTGATGGAGCCTCATTTGCTGGAGATGCCTTGTTTGACAATGGGGTAATATTTTCTGACATTATTGTTTTATTAAATCATAATATAATTTTAGTAAATGAGATTACAGTTTAATAAAAACTTCATAAATACCTCATAGTTTGAAATTATTATGAATCAACTTAGTGATAAATAGAGAGATTTAATCTCAATAAATGATTAAGAGGTTATAGTTCAATCCATAGTGACCACTTATTTAAGATCTAATATTTTTGAAATTAGTTAAGCTGCATGTAAGTGGCTCGAAATATATTTGTAATTTAATTTTCTTTCTGTTTTATATTAATTAAATATTTTAAAGCTGAGTTATTTTTATTTTTTAACCACAGACATCGCTGCTTTATTTCAAAGGGCAAAAGATATGGGAATCCATCATTCTTGAACTTCTACCAAAAGGGTTGGGGACAGCAAGGAAGGTATGAATATAATTATATAAATATGTCTTAAAATATTAATAATAGTGATTCCATTTCATGCTTGATTTGACCACTAACTTATCATTAGTTTTCATTGTGACTAATTAATATTTCTGCCAAATTGATTGCTAGATTCCTTTCCAACGAGGAAAAAATAAAAAAATAAAAAAAATTCAATTCATACCCTGGTATTAATTTAAACTTTAAGTTTTTTTAAGTTTTTAAAAGTGTATCAATTTATACACTCTTTTAAATTTTGTTCGACTAGTTTCGTAGAAAACTTAAAATTTTAGTCGATTAAACTTTTAATTTTTTTTTTTGTAAACCAATCAATCTAGATCTTTTATTATGATTATCTTTGAAAATCATCTACGCATTAATTCTAAAATGAGTATAGACTTATTCAAATGTTGGTTTAGCAAAATGGATGGTTAGAGTAAATGCACGAATCATTTTCAAAGAAAATTTGTCTAAGAGTTCAAAGGTATGTTTGACATACCTTTTCAAGTGTTTAATTTTGAAAAAATAAGTCATTTGGAAAGAAATACAAATGTTTGGCAATCACTCAAAATGAATTTTATTTATTTATTTATTTTTTTTATGTTAAGGAGTTCTTATCAAAAGTATTTAAATGAAAATTAATTTTTGAAAAACATTTATTTTTTAAGTTAATCCAAACAAACCCTAAATTGATTCATTTATCAAAGTTTAGGGGTTTGATTCATACAATTACGAGTTTCACTCAAGCTTTTTCCAAAAGAAACACAATTAAGAGTGTAAATTGATACATTAATAAAAGTTAAGTGTTTAATATAAATTGATACAACTCTAAACTTCAGGGGTATAAATTGATAGTACTAAAAAGTAATTTTAACTTGAATGAAATAAGTATTTTGGTTAATATTTTGTGTCATAATATCCTAGTATTTGCTTAGTAATACTCTTATTAGGTAAGTTATGTGAGCTAGAAAATTGAAGGTGTTTGTTTTGTTGGGGGTTTTTGTAGGCTCTGCTTTCTGGTTGCTCTGCTGGAGGTTTAGCAACTTTTCTTCATTGTGAAAATTTCACCAAGTATTTGCCAAGGAATGCTAGTGTCAAATGCTTGAGTGATGCTGGATTTTTTCTTGACTTGTGAGTTTTTTTTTTTTTCTCTCTTTCTCTTTCTTAAAAACTATTTTCAAACTTTTTTAAATCCCCTCGGAGAAGAAAAGGGATAAATTATCGTAATTCTTGTTAAAATATTTTATCTAACGCTTCGAATGATCAAGTACTGAATTATTTTCGTTATTTATGATTTTGGTTCTAGGATTTAGAGGAGTGCTCTATATCTAAACTCTCTAACTCTAGAAATATAAAATATGATATTTTTTTTGTAATAATAAAACTATTATTTTCCTCCGTTCATGGGTAATTAATATACTGTAAGTAAACTATATAAATCTCTTTGTTGATTATTTACCGTTTATGTTTTCCGTCTATCTTCCATGGTTGATTTCATAGCCATTCTTATAGAGCTACCTGTTTGTTTTCTTCAATGTCACAGAAGAGACATTGGTCTAAACCACACAATGAGGAACTTTTATAGGGATCTTGTGGCTCTTCAGGTACATTATTTATTTATTTTTTTTCCATCAATATGTACACAATTGAGTGTTCTTATTCATGTTGTATTAGTATTAGTTTAGATTTGATAATCCTTTCATTTTGGTTTTTGAAAAATTAATTTTATAAATACTGTTTATTATCTTTGCTTTATTGGTTCTTTTATTTTGTTGTCAATTTTTTAGGAGTGTTTTCAAAATCCAAGCCAAGTATTGAAAAATAAAAAGAGTAGTTTTTAAAGCTTCGTTTGGTAACTATTTAGTTTTTGAAAATTAAGTCAATAAATACTCCTTCCACCTCTAAATTTCTTGTTTTATCGTTATCTACTTTTTATCAATATTTTAAAAACCAAGCCAAGTTTTGAAACCTTAAAAAAACTATTATCTAAGATCTTGTATTTGTTTTAGGAATTTGGCTAAAAATTCAACCCTTCTTCTTAAGAAAGGTAAAAATCATTCTAAAAAGCTAGGAGGAAATAGATTTAATTTTCTAAAACTAAAATCAAATGGTTACCGAACGGGACTTTAGAAAACTTGTTTTGTTTTTGAAATTTGGCAAAGAACTTACTTAATAACAATGAAAGCTATTCCAAAAAAATGGCGACAAAATAAGCACAATTTTCAAAAACCAAAAAACAAAAATTCAAATGGTTATCAACGTAACCGACCTGAGTTTCTCTTCTCCTCCATAATAATTCGTTTAAGGATGCACTTCTCCGATCTATTAATTCTCATAGATTTATTCTAGCTTCAAACAGTAAACTTTTCTTTGGTTTAATTTTTAAAGTAATAATTTATCAGTTCAAGCTTTTGGATTGACTGGTCGTTAAAGTTAGGAATGAAAAAAAATAAAAGTAGGGTTGTATGTGTTCTGAACATAGGATTAATTTGGTGCATGGTGTGATGACAGGGGATGGAGCATAATTTGAATGAAAACTGCACAGCCTCCTCTTACTTTCCAGAATTGGTACTTTGCGTTTATTAATCCAAAATTTGCTAATTACTTTATTTTATTAGATCACTATGTAAATTAAACATGTTTCTAAAATTCTTATCTCTTGATTATGTGCAGTGCATATTCCCTCAGTATTCATTGAAGTACATAACAACACCATTTTTCATTCTGAATTCAGCATATGATGTTTACCAAGTAAACAAAACTTCTTTTTTCCCTTTTTATCTCATAACTATCTTATTTTACAGAATCGAGTTCTTAAAAACTTTTTTTTTCTTCGTTTAGATTTTAAAAGTATTTACCAAAAGTAGTTATAAAACAAAATAGTTATCGAACGAACGGATTTTTGAAGTGGTTTGAATCAAACAGTTTCATCATGGGTTGGTGCCACCATCTGCTGATTTACATGGACATTGGAACCATTGCAAATTTAATCCAGCAGAGTGTAGTGAACTACAGATTCAGGTATTGCAAGGTACTTTCCCCATTCCCTTTTCTTCCTTATTTTAATTATCAAATACAAATTTAAGTCTCGTTTGGTAACAATTTAAGTTTTGAATTTTAAAAATTAAATCTATAAACATTCCTTTCACCTCTAAATTTTTTGGTTTGTTGTCTACTTTCTACCAATGTTTTAAAAATCCCAACTAAGTTTTGAAAACTATAAAAATTAGTTTTTAAAAAGGATAATTGTTTTAAATGACAAAACCGTTGAAAATATTTTCAAATATAATAAAATGTTAATGTTTAATAGTGATAGACATTGAAAGATATCTATTAGATGATAGTAGTCTATAAATGTCTATTATTGTCGATCACTAATAGACACTGACATTTTGCCATATGTGTAAACAAGTTGACTCATTTTGCTATATTTGAAAACAATCCTTTTAGAAACTTGTTTTTGATTTTGGAATTTGGCTAAAAATTTAACTCTTTTATTTAAGAAAGATGAAAACCATGGTAAGAAATTAAGAGGAAAGAGACTTAATTTTAAAAAACCAAATGAAGCATTGGTTTTGAGTTTCTTGTTTTTTAAAATTTTACCTATAAATACTCTTTCCATCCCTAAATTTTTTGCATTTTTATCTACTTTTTACTACTATTTTAAAAAATCAAGTCAAATTCGAAACACTAAAAAAATAGTTTTTAAAAACTTGTTTATGTTTTTAAAATTTGGCTAAGAATTCAACTCTTGTACTTAAAAGAAAGATGCAAATCATTGTAAGAAATTGAAAGAAAATAGGTTTACTTTTAAAAATAAAAAACAAAATAATTACCAAATGAGATTTTAGATGTCTAATTCAGTGGTTTGGACTTTTGGGAGTGATTTTTTTTTTTTTTTTTTTTTTTTTTTTAATCTTAATTGAAAATTTTAGGTCTAAGAATGAGTATGCTTTCTGCATTAAGATTATTCTATGAATATTCAAGCAGAGGAGGAATGTTCATAAATTCATGTTTTGCTCATTGCCAAAGTGAGTCACAAGACACATGGTTTGCTGACGACTCCCCAACAATAGACAACAAGGTATTTTTAAAAAAAATTTTAATTCAAATTTTTTGTAATTTATTTACTTATAACTTGAAGATGTATTTTATAATTTTCAATTGTGTGACTAGCGACCCTTTTTTAACTTTTTATAAATTCATGATATATTCAATACATTTAAATAGATGAAACGACCTATTAGACACAAAATTAAAATTTCAGGAAGTGTTTCTCTTTGACATAAAATCGAAAGTGTAATGATTTATTATATGCTTTTTAAATCTCAAGTACCTATTTAAGCACAAGATTGTAACGTCATGAACTTATTAGACACTTTTGAAATTCAGAGAATTATTTAACACAATCTTAAAAATTTAATTTTATTTGATAACCATTTGTATACTTTTGTTATCTACTTTTCCACTTAATATTTTCAAAAGTCAAGTCAAGTCGGAAAGAACTTAAAAAGATTAGTTTTTAAAAAATTTGTTTGTACTTTTAAGAGAAAATAAATACAAATTTAAACAACGAACAACGAAATTGTTATTAGATGGGGTTTAGGGGATTGGGCTTGTAGTAGTTTCTTGTTTTTAAAGTGAAGTTCAAGTGTGTTATATTTTGCAGACTATAGCAGAAGCAGTTGGAGATTGGTATTTTAGCAGGAGAAACACAAAGGAAATTGATTGTGCTTATCCATGTGACTCTACTTGCCATAATATTATACCATAAATAACTTTGGTAATAATTAATTTCCTCATCACTATTTTATATGTATATTGTTTAAATCAATTTTCACTCCTCTAAGCTCTAACCCACATCAAGAAACATTTACAGGTTGAGACACAGAATTTCTATAACATTCTTTTCAAAAGACAAGAAAGCAACACAGTGTCTATGGCAATTTCTTCAAAGGAGACACAGAATCTACCAATACACATACACACATCAACTTATACCACACAATATTTTCTAAAATGAAAATTGATTTTTTTCCCCTTCTTTTCCTTCAAGTTACATCTAACATTATTCAAATTCAATGTATAAGTTATAAGTATGGTTATGGTGTCATATTCCATTTGTTTGTATTTTTTTTTTCTTTTTACCACTGTATTTTTGGACATTCCTCTGTTGGTTGTAATTCTTTAAAATAATTGATAACAAAATTTAAAAACGAGTATATTTGTATAACCCATTAGTTTTTAGTTTTTAGTTTTTTTATAAGCGAGTATATTAGTATTTGATTGAGTTTTTTTTTTTATTTTTTTATTTTTTTATTTTTTTATTTTTAACATCGGTGTTTTGTTTTAGTGTAGTATTAGAGGTGTCATGTGGTGTAGTGGTGACAGGACATGTCTTCAGCTTAAGGGTCCTTGGGATTCAAGTTTTAGAAGTTTTGATATTTTTTTCACTTTTATTTATTTTCCATCTTATAATAAAATTACCTTTTTCTTTTTTTTATTTTCATATCAATCCTCATTTTTCCGTTTAATAAGTATATCTTAAAAGTTTTTCTTTTTTTTTTTTTTAAAACAATTTCAAGATTCAAACTATTTATGAGAGCGTGTTTTTTTTTGAAAAATGATCCAACATTAATAGAATGATATGTTTTTCCTCCAACGATATTAATAAATTAAAATTATTGTTATTATTATATTATATTTTGTGGACATATTTATTTTTCTTTATTTCATTTGTGGTTAGTCCGTGTGTTTAAAATATTGATAATGTGTTATCAATATATATATTTTTTTTAAAAATTAAACAAATATATAGTTTTATAACTATGTATATTAGATAGAAAATATTGTTTGAAAAATATTATTTTTTATAAAAAATATAAAATTAGAAAAATCATTAAAACTAATTTTTTTTAAAAAAATAGAAACAAAAACAAAAGTATCAATTATGTTTTTTAGTTTTTGAAAAATAGAAAACAAACAGATTACCAAACATATTTTTTGTTTTTTAATTTTTTTTTAATAGAATACAAAAATAATTATTAGACATGTATGATTTTTGTTTTTTAAAAATTGAAAACCAAAAACAGATTTTCAAAAATCAAAAACCAAATAGTCATCAAATAGAGTTTTGGTTTTTGGAAATTAAATCTATCAACACATTTTTTGTACGTCTAAATTTCTTGGTTGGTTATATATTCTTTTAGCAATGTTTTAAAAAATAAAGTTAAAATTTGAAAATTAAAAAAAATAAATCTTAAAAAAAAAAAGAGGTTAGTTTTGAAAACAAAGCAAAAAAATTTTAGGTTAAAAATGACAAATTTTTGAAGAATTTTTCCATCTAATACAACAAAAATTAAAAAAAGAATAAAAGGAATATATATATATATATATATAAAGTTTAGGATAAAAAGCGACAATGCTCTCTCTCTCCTACTTTGTCTTTTGTATCCCGACAATTGCAAGTGGTCTGTTTTTATTTTATCTATTTCTAAACATATCAGATGTGACTAGTTTAATTATTAATTTTAAATGATTAATATCTTCTTTACTTTTATTAATATCGTCCATTAATAAAAGTTTGTATATTATTAAATTATACTTTTATTAACACACGTGGACAATAATTTGTTAGTACACTATGATGTTTGTTTTATTGATATCCTCGTCGAAACGGATTTTTTTTTTCAATATAAATTTTTTTATAGATAAGCGATAGAGACTTTTATTTTTAATTGATTGTAAAATTTCTTAATATTTATAAATAATTTAATGTTTTTTTTATTTATAATAATTTTTCTTTAAAAATACTTAATTCAGACTACTTCATTCATGTTTAAATTTGAGATTTTTAAAATTTTAAAGAAAAACACATATCTTTAGATAACTCTTTATTTATTTATTTATTTTTTTACAAGGAGTGAGCACTTTCATCATGAAATGTAAGATAGAGAGATAACATATTGGAAAGACAAATATATAACGATGACGAAGAGAAGAAAAATAATGGATATAAAAGTCACAAAGAAATATATTACAACAAAAATATATAGTCCCACATTCCCAAAATAAGGTCATAAAACCTAAGGTTAAATGGCGAATGGTGAGATGGATACATTTTATTTTTAGTTCATATCTTGAATCGTAAATTAAAAAGATATATATTATGGAAGAATAGTTCAACTAGTTAAAACATACATACTCGGCTCGATTAAATATTATGTTGAGCTAAAAATAAAAGCAATTGACGTGAAAAAAGTTAAGGATAAAGCGGGCTTAAAATGAGAGGAATGCCATGGGCAGGTCTCAGAGAGAGCAAAGTAGCAGGAGAATGAGAGTAAGAAGGAGAAAGAGAGAGTGAAAAGGTAGAAAGAATTAGGGTTAGGACAATCTTATACTCCATAGAAGATAAGTTTCTACCAATGCACATTCTCCCTCCAAAACCAAAAGGCAAATATCCCATCTTGTGGTTGCACCCGCCATGAATGGTGTCTTGTTGGAACCTCTCTGGCTTGAACTCGTTCACGTCGTCGCCCCATAGGGTCGAGTCGTGATGCATTGCGACGATGTCTATCCATATGTTGGTACCTTTTGGGATCTTCATGTCCCCTAAATCAATGTCTCCTTTTGCTTGTCTTTGTATGTTTGGGGCTGAGGGGTATAGCCTAAGTACCTCATTCCACACCCATCCCATCTGCATATATCCACACATTTTGTCAAACACAGTTTATGAAAATTCACATGCTATATATGAAATTTAATAAATATTTAATTATAAGTTTAGTTTCTAAATTTTGACGTTTGTGTCAAAAACCCCGTTAATTTCATAGGTATTTAATAGATAGAAAACTTTCACATACTACATTTGTAATTTAAATAAAAGTTTATGGATGTTCATGGAAAAAAGGTCCACATCTTAAGAAGTATCTAATAGATTTCGAACCATATATCAATATTGTGTTTAATAAATTCGTGGTTTATTCAAAAGTTTTAAAAAGTAATATAAACTTTAAAAATGCTTAATTGGTCAAAGAAATGTTAGACATACAATTAAAAATTAAAAATTTAGAGACTTATCGAGTAAAAGTAAAGGTTTAAAACTCTTTGTAGGGTAGAAAGGCCAAATAAAAATAATTTTTAGTACAAAATAAAATTAAAATTTAAAAACTAAGGCTCGTAAAATTTTTTATTTAGTATTTAGTTTTTTCTTTTTTAAAATTTCTTCGAAGATGAATATTTGAATTAATCTTAGTTCAAAGAGAAAAATATGGAGAAACCTTTTTGAGTGAAGAAAGCATGGAGAAATCAATATCTTTATCTCCGATCACTTCTTTAATCTCCTCTCGTAAAATGTTTTGCCATTCCGGGCGAGTGGCCAACAGCAGCAGCGTCCAACTGATGGCCAGCGCCGTCGTCTCATGGCCGCCGAAGAAGAATGTCTTACACTCATCCACCACTTCTCTCGGGGTCAGGGCCACCCTCTGGTTGCTTTGACTCTGAATCAACCGAGTCAGCAAATCGGAATCGGAATCGGGGGAGAGTTTCCTCTGAGATATGATGGAAAAGAAGAGGCGGTCGATTTGGGCACCCAGTTTCTTGGCGGCTAGGGTTCGGGCAGGGTACAGAAATACACTGCTGAATGGGACCCCAACGTAGCTGCTGTTGGAGAACAGAGTTAACTGAAGAGCCCTCAGGTTGTTCAACGCCTCTTCCCCCCCGCCGCCACTCGACATTCCGAAGCTTGCCTTTGCGATTATGTCGCCGGCGGTTGCCGTAATTTCTCTTTCCACGTCGATTTCCGGTTGCCCGGAGTTTACGAGGCTTCTCCACTCTTTTACCATTTTAGTGGTGGACTCCACCATGAAATTTGTCATTGCCTGAAATTTTAATTCTTTATTAATTTAATGCCCCCATTCTTATTTTTATTTGTATGCAA
This sequence comes from Citrullus colocynthis, assembly GCA_031780015.1. Classification (NCBI taxonomy): domain Eukaryota; kingdom Viridiplantae; phylum Streptophyta; class Magnoliopsida; order Cucurbitales; family Cucurbitaceae; genus Citrullus; species Citrullus colocynthis. The sequence continues at coordinate 97,053 of QLSR01000065.1, read as the reverse complement.
CTTGCATGAGCTACACCACATGTCACAAATTTATTATTATTATTATTATTTTTAAATGATAAAAAATTTATTATTTTGTTGTGTAAGAGAAATGAGAACATGAGATTAAATCCAACTCGTTGCTCTCTAGAAAAAAAAAAATAATAAAAATAAATCCAACTTGTGCAATAGTTAGGTCTTGTAAGTACATATATACTTAAATTAAGAGCGAAAAACATGTAATTAGTTAAATTACCTTCAAACTGGCGGGGTTGAAGGCGGGAGTGAGGATATGGCGATGGCGAATCCAGTCGTCACCTTCGGTCATGACGAGGCCATCGCCGAACATCGGTTCTCGGTCGTTTCTGAAGACAGCTGGCTTCCCCCAATTCTTCCCCATCACAGCTTCAGATATCTTCTTCACAAGCTGTGGATCTGCTATGTACAAAAATGGCTCTGTCCCCAACCAATATACAAACTTCTTCCCTGTCCACCGTAACAACACAAATTCCTTCTTAACCTACATTTCTAATTTTCTGATAATATTTGTGTACTAAAAAATAATTAACATATTTATTGACTACAATATTGAAATTTAACATTCAAATTTCCATATGCATTGTAATATTAAAATTGGCTAAAAAATAACCTACCCAATCAAACTTGGGTGTCGTTAGGGTTGGATTCATATGATGCAACCCAAACATCACCTAACCTAATAAAAATCTATCAAGTGGCAATTTTTTTTAAAAAAAAAAATTAAAAAATATATATATTTTTTAACTATGTAAAGAAAATGGATGCCACGAGAAACCTAGGTTAAAGCTAATCATTGTCTTTAGACTAATAACAATGTATTGTGCATGTGTCTTGTATGCTTGCACACATATTTAAGTAACTTTCTAATGTGGTTCGGCTCTTTATATTTATTTAATTAATAAAAAGAAATGAAAAGAATATCAATAATTATGCCCCATTATAAAGTTAAAATGAGGAATATTTGAATGCATCCCAAAATACACTTTATCTTTATACATCTCACCACCATCACACGTATGAAAAAGAATTAAAATATTTTAAAAGATAAGTAAAAATTTTTTCCAAGTGGAATACTATGATTGAATATTTTAGTGGGATACACGAAAATAGATGTATAAGAAAAAAGGAGTTTTGTTTGATTACCATAAGAATTCTGCCATTGAGCAAAGTGAGGGAAAATAGTTGAATGAATATCATGGGAGAAATTATTTGAAGAAGCAAAGGAGGTAGATGATGATCCACTAATGGCTGCAGCAGCTTTCATTATCTTCTTCATCTCTGTAATATTTCCAAGAGGGAAAGTAGGAGAAGGACCTTCAAATCCATTTCTCTTCAAATTATTATGAGCCAAAACAGGCAAAATCCACCATGAAACCACAACTTTCCCAAACAAAACCATGATTGAAACCCTAATCACCCACATGATTAACATAATCAACACACAAATCAACTCCATTTTGTATTGAAACTAATTTAAAAACTTTATATTAAAGAAAAACAAAATGAGAGAGTTTGTGTTTTAATTGTGTGTGTGTGTGTGTTTTTATATGGGATATATACACACAATATGATTGAAAGTTGTGGTGTTGGGTTTAGGGTTTATATAGACTAAAAAGGGAGAGTTGGGTCCAGTGGGAATAATTGTGGGAAATATTTGACTTTCCACTAATGAATTTATATATATATATATATATATATGTATGTATAATAAATTTTGTAGTAGTGTGTGAATGTGTTTGACGAGTTTTTATTTGCTTTCAATGTGAATATGAGGAAATATTGATGTTTTTGTTGCATTATACTCTTCAATATAGCAACCGTTTACTTCCCTTCGTCTTTATGATGCAATCGAACTATCAAGAGTTTGCCTCCCCTATCATGACTTGTACTTGTCATTGTAAATATAATGTCCTTTTTTTTTTTTTAGCACTAATTCTTAAGAAAAAATTAGATACTTCTACTTACCATTTCAAAGAATGACGGCTTGATGTTAACTTGAGTATAACTTAACTGCTTTAAACATATATATTTATCAAGAGGTTTGGAGTTTGAATGTTTACTATTATATGTTGATTTTTTTTTTAAGAAAAAGAACAGGTTGATGTTTAATCCTCCTTGATGCACATTTTTCCCTTTTGAATTTGAGTTTTAAAATCTTTGTATGAGGTTTTAGAAATACTTCAAAATGATAGAAGAAGTTTTTTCTTTTTTCTTTTTCTAAAGAAAGAAGAAGAAGGAATTAAAGAGGGAATTCCTTGAGATGATTGTTTTCAGTGTTGGATTATATTATGTGACTAAATCTAGACTTATTATAAAAATTAATAAATCCCAATAATTAAAACTAAAATGAACAACCAAATTGAAATTGCATCCCCTTTTCTCTCTCCAAAAAAAACATTTTCTCTCTCTAATTTCCAGCCGCTCTGCTTTCTATCTTCCTATTTCGAATTTGATTTAGATTTAAAAAAATATAAAGAAAAAATGATTTATGTGAATGTAAGATTCTTTTTCTTTCTTTCTTTTGTTTTGTTAGTGCTTTCTTCCGGTTTGATAGTTGTGTTGTTGGCTCTCTTATTGTGTTTAAAGCCGTTGTTTGGGTTTTGCTGATTGTCTCATGGTGTGTCTTTAACACTAGTTTATATTGTTGGGTTCTTCTGCGAATATTTTATTTTCATTTATGGTGATTTTGTGTAGATTTATTCAATCCGATTTTATTTCCCTCTCGGATCCACTGATTTCTTTTTTGGTTCCGCTCTTAATTATTTACTTACTAAGCTTATCAGTATAAAAGGTGATGATCGTTATTTTCTAGTGTTACTGACTTTTCGTATTTGAGTGGAGATTGTTAAAAAGTGTTGTATCTTTCAACTTTCTGTTGTGCATCTGCAACTCTTTGACAGAGTGAATTCAGAAGAATGCAGTTGTATTGAGGAAACCGTAACGAGTTCTTCATAGAAGCTATTATTGGTCTTAGAGGAAACCTAAGACCTCATATCGTAAGAAGGGAGCTTTCATTGCTTAGGAGAGCTAAGCATACTAGTGAAGGGACTGAGATTTGGGAGAGATAATCAATTGAAGAAGTTACATACTGGCCCTGTCAAAAGTCGAAGTGCATCTACGCTAATATTGTCAAACTTAGGGGGAGCCTAAGTACATAAAGAGGGAGTCTCACATCTAGGGGAGCCTAGATGGTCATCTTGTTAAGCTTGGCTAGAGTTACTGTAGAAGTTGTTACTTTACAGATAACTATCTTGTTGTAATTGCTTAACATTTCAATATTAGTAGATTATCTTTCTCAGGCACATTGCTCCCTCAGACATAGGTGTATATCATTGAACTTGGTTACCAACCTCTGTGTTCTAGTTTTTATGTTGTGTGGTTGTCTTGATGTTAAATTAGTTGTCTGCACAACCGAATTAACATCCTAATTTGTTGAGTCGCCTCATATTATTTTTCACTTTTTTTTTTTTGGCAAAAATAGATGAGTAAAATTCTACCACGTACCATGAATGCAAATTTTTGCATTACATTATTAGAACCGAACAATTATATATATATATATATATATATATATATACATACATACATACATAATCAAAAAAGAAAAAAAAATTACTGGACTATAGAATCAGCAAGAAAAGAGAAATCATTCAAATACAAAAGGAAAACCAGGAAGGGACAACCAAATGTCAAATTACTCAACCCAAAAAATCCATCTAGCTAAAATCTGGGCTACGAAATTTTATATTATCGTAAATTTTTGAAAAAGAACAACAAAATAGTTATAAAACCTACCTAATAATTAATTAAAGCTTCATTAATAACTAATTTTTTATTTTAAAAAAAATGAAGCTTATATATAAACACTACTCTTACCAATATAAATAAGCTTCTATGTTTTTGTGACCTACAATCTTCTAACAGTTTAAAACAGACACTATATTTCATTATCAAAGGGTGACCTAAATTAATATTTTAGTAGAGTAATAATATGGAAGTTTCTGATATTGTCGGTGCATGAATGAACAGCAGATGTTGTTTACTGAATGTTTAAAATGTTTTGTTTTGGTGTTTCTAAAGTTGTTTTCATTTTGTATACTCAATTGGATGCCTTTATATATATGTAATAGCTTCTTTTTGTTCAATTAATTCAAAAACACATAAAAACATACTGACCCTACGCGCACCCAACTTTAATATGTTCCTTAACCCCACAATAACGATATTTTATTTATATATTATTATTTTTATTGTTATTGGTTCTGATTTCATTTTTCTTTATTATTCATGTGTTTTTTTATTTATTTATTTTTTTTTTTAAATTATACTATATTAGGGTACAGATTTAGCCATTAGCTTTTGAGATGATCAGTTTCTTAATCTAATCCAACATATTATTCGGTGCATTATTGTTGGGTATAGAATGCACTGAATTATATGCTTGAACTGTTGATCATAGATTAATTTAAGTTTTGTTAGTTTTGTTAGTATCCCATTTTTTACATTTTTAGCAGTTATATTTTGATGTTAAATTTAAAGAAATTGAAAACTTACTTTCTTTAATTTGGGAAAAAAAAATTAAAGTTTTTTTTTTTTTTTTCTTTTTCCTCCTTCCAAAGGTCTTGAATTGCATGAAGAGAAGATGAACTCACCGTGAGGTCAAGGCAAAATTACAAAAACTCATTCAAACCCATTTTCTAGGGTGGATTATATTAAAAAATTAGCAAATAAACTTAACTGTAAAAACAAAAGCATGACAATTTAATGTTTCTACAAGTTTTTTTTTCATTTGTGGTACACGGGAGAGATAATGGACTTTTGAAATAGTAATACTAAAGGTAATTGTAGGTTATAATGGTTGGAAACACCGACTATTATAATTGGAGTCCTAAACATGAAAATGAATGGACCATAATAGTCCACTCTATCCATTTGAAATTGGCGGCCTAAACAACCGGTAATGGTATCATAAAACATAAACTTAATTTTAAACCTGTTAGCTTATTTAAACATCCTTATTGTGATTTCAGGGTTGCAACTTTTGCACTGTTGTTTCAATGATTGTGTATATTGAGAAGATTCGTGTTTGAGTGTTAAAAACTTAGCCTTGAGAAATTAGGTTCTGGAGAAGAATCTAAATATAGATGTATGAAGGTTTTTCAAACATGAGATGCAAAGAACTGTATTGCTTCAAGAGAAGGAGACTCGAGTTTAGGAGAACCCTAAACTCTTTATAGTTGTAATCTTCGTATGATTATTTGATAGTATGTATTGTCAATTAAGTAATTATTTGTAATCGCTTAACATTATTAGTGGTGTTCTTTTCTTCAGGCACATTGCCCTTTCAGATGTTGGTATAGTTATATCGAATTGGATTAAAAATTTTTATATGCATTGTTTTATTGTCTTATGAATATATTTTATCTTGTCGCATATTATGTTAGTAACATTGTGCTTGATCTGTAGATCATATGAGATTCTGATGTCTTTTTAAGGTAGTATATATCTTTCATATTAGAAAGGTATGCATTGATTAAAAAAGTAAATCTATATGCTTTCGAGAATATTTATCCTTATTAGTTAAATATTTCACTACCATATTTTTTTTTTTAAGAAAGACTATCACATTTGTTAAATAAAAGAAAAAAGATAAATATACTTTTTTTTTAAAGAAAATTAATAGAGAAGATATTTTTGAGACTACAATCCATAGGACTAATTATTAAACAGGAACAAAGAAAAAAGATAAATATACTTTTTTTTAAAGAAAATTAATAGAGAAGATATTTTTGAGACTACAATCCATAGGACTAATTATTAAACAGGACAGGAATAAATAAACATAACGCAGAGGAAAAATTATTTAGTGGATAAAATTGTTAAAAATATTTATAAAATAATAATAAATATTATATTTTGTTTGTGATGAATTGCGATAGAGTATATCTGTGTGTATCATGACACAGATAGGCATAAATTGAATATATCAAAATCTATCATAAATAAACAATAAAATTTTATTATATTTATAAATATTTTTTGTTTATTTTACTATAGGAAAACAACCCTAAAAAAATATTATTAGAATAATTAAGTTTGAGTACAAATATAAAAAATAGTAAAAAAAAAAAAAAAAAAAAACTTTAATTTTTTTTTTCCCAAATTAAAGAAAATAAGTTTTCAATTTTTTTAAATTTAACATCAAAATATAAATGCTAAAAATGTAAAAAATATAAAAAAAAGTAAAAAAAAAAAAAAAAAAAGAGATGACAGTATCATTAATTATTTCTTAAAAATAGTGTGAGAAAATTTAAGTCTAAGGGGGTGTTAGGGGTGAAGAGATGAGATGAGATGAGTTGAGTTGAGTTGAGATATGAACTCAACTTATTCTTTGAGATGTCAACTTCATATGTTACCAACAGTACACTCAGCCCTTATCACTACTAATTTCTCATTGGAACTAAACTCCTGCAACCAACTCTAGCGACCACCTTTGACGGCCAACTCTGGCGACCACCTCTGACGGCCAAATCTAGCAACCACCTCTGACGGCCAACTTCAACAACCACCGCTTGTAGCCAACTCCAACTATATTCAACCACCACTATTGACGGCCAACTCCGGCAACCTTCCGATGGTGGCCACTCCACCAACTCCAACAACCATTATTTTAAATTATAACTACCACAAATTTGGGCTATGTTGACACACGAGTTTTTTTGTTTTGTTGATGCTCGTGACATAAAACCGTCAATAAAACCTTAATTTAAAACTTAAAAATAACTATTAATTTAATCATACATATAAAACATCAATAGATATTTATATTTAAATTGACACACAAAATTGTCAATAAAAACACATTTGTTAACACAAAAGTGCGTAAGTTCCTTCAAAATGTTAAATTTTCGATTTTCTAGTTAGCTAATAGTATTTTATAGTCGTTCTTTATAGTAATTTAACATTAATAAAATCACTTTTATTATGAAAAAAGTCAAACAAACTTGTATGTAAAAACACTTTTGAGAAAAATTGTCAAATGCATGAGTTTGTTTTTATTTTAAGAAGTTTTTATCAAAAGTGTTAAAATAAAAATAACTTAACTAGAAATGTCACAAGCACAAATTTGTAAAATGATTCCTTAAATTAAAAAGAAAAAAATTGAAATGCATGATCCAAAAGTAAACTCTAAACTCCATTTTCCAAAACTCCCAACAATACATATGTGCTTAAAAAACAATAAAATAAAATGCAATCTATAGTTTATTAAAAATATATATATGTAGAATTATTAGATAAAAAATTTTTCAAATAAAAATAATCATCATAAAATTTGATTATTTATGTAAAGAAAAAAAAAACTGCATCAGATGTTCCTGACATATGGACTTAGGACCCTAAACACTAAAACACAGACATATGATCTCAACAGACATATAAAATCGCACAGACATATGAACTTCACACAAATAAATTCAATTCAGCACGCCAAACAGCCCCTAAAATATGCCGAGGGTTCAAAAGTCAAATCAACCTCTGATTTTTTCTTTGTCCTAAAAAAACTACGAAATTTTCAATCAAACCATCAGTAATTCATGTTTGTGATTAATTAAATCAATTTTATAATTTGTATTATTTTTTCTATTAAATTTAATAAATCAAGACATAACAAAAACATGTGACACTTCCATTTAAAAAAAAAAGTAATAAAAGCAACAGAAATCATTTGTAAAATAAGGACAAGTAAAAAAAAGAATTGAAATAATTCAGATAAAAATATTTTTATAATTTTAAATGAACAATTAATCACATGCACGAAAAAATCTAGTTAGCCAACAAAATAATAACAAGTGGCTCTCGTGTCGTAAACGGTCAACCTTCCGCAGTTGACTGGCGGCAGGACACGTGGGGCGATCTCCATGGTCTGACTTGGCCGTAGTTTGGAATCCTCATGAAATCCAGGTGGGCGGCCAAGATTAATGCTATTCTATTATAGTATTGAAATTATGGATCTCTCATTTTATCATTATACTTTTATTATAATTTTTAAAGAGTTTCAAAGAGCATCAACTTCAATGACTTAAAAATTATTCAGGTGGCGTTTCCCATTTTCATTTTTTTTTTCTTTTTTTAGATTCATAAAGGGGGCTGGCTGAGTCAGCTTGGTTGAAAATTTAAAAATAAATAATTATGAAAATTTTATTTTATTTTATCTATTATTATTTTTTTTTAGAAGGATAAGACCACGAGATTCATAATATTTTACGAAAAAAGCAATGATTAGGTGCAACCTAGGCGGCACCTAATCACATGCTCCCTTTCGTTTATTGAACATAATATATATATATATATAGCTTTTAAAAAATAATTGTCCATCGGGTGCAGTTTGGGTTGCACAGAAGACGAGTACAATCCGACCTCACCTAATCTTTTTCCTTTACAAAATCTTCATAGTAAAGTCTATCTATGTTATATATATATATTGGAGATATAAGTCTATGACGTAAAAATTGACTTGGTCTCATGTACAAATTATAGCAGAGTTGTTTACATATCTTTAAAAGCAATTTATCGTATTTTCATGAAATCACGTGTTTTTTTTAATATGTTGTACTTCCAGTAACTATTTATGCATATAGAATTTTGATTTTTCATTATGCCATTCTTGGTTTTAAATCAAAAAGGCTGTTCAACATGCTTTCCTCTTTTTCTACCGTCCAAAAATAGTAAAATTATATATAAATATAAATCAGCTTACAAAATGAAAAATATAGAATGCATGTTTTGAATGAAAATGAATTTTAGAAATGTTGAAAATGGTAAATAGAAAAAAGTGAATAATATTAGGAAGGAACGCATTTTTAATTATCACGCTATCGTTAAAATATGTAAGTTATTTTTTTTAAACGTCCAATAAAATGACAACTTAAATGCGCATAATTAAAAGGTTGAAGTAAAATATTTTATATTGTGGTATAAGATTCATTATATATTGTATTTTATTGTAGGTAACAATGTTTAAAAAGATATGCCCAAATGATAGAGAGGGAAGTGCTTTTGGCACTAGATGTTATTTAAAAAAACATGTTACATGAACGGTCATGGAGGTAAGTACTTTTAGCATTAACATCAAAATTAAATAAATTGGAAATCAATTTAAACTTTCAAAATTTAAAGATGGAAGATAAGTATTAATTTAAAGTCTAGAGAAGTAAATAATTTTTTTTTTTTTGTTACATTACGGCTTTAATCTTTAAAATTTTTATGTTTGATTAATAGGGCAGTTGCAAATATAATAATACAGTCCAAAATATTTACAGATATAGCACAATGCGAAAGAATTTGTAGATATAACAAAATTTAGATTATGCTTTTAAAATCTATTAGTGATAGATCATATCAATAGTAAGGGCCTGTCACTGATAGATCATATCGTTGATAGACTTCTATCAGTAATAGAGTCTATCATCGACAAATTTTGCTATATTTGATTTTTTTTAAAATGCTGTTATAGAATTAATTATTATCCCTAAAAGTGCTAACCAATGCAATTACCATTGATTATTTTTTGTCCCTAAATCTAAAAAGTATCTAACATAATCTAAAACTTTTAATTTTATATCAAATATGACTCTAAATTTTAAAAATATTAAATAGTTGTAAACTTTCAATTTTTGTGTCTAGTAAGTCCTAAACATATTCAAGATTTTTAAAATCAACAAATTTATTATTCATTAACTTAAATTGTATATCGAGTAAATTATTAAATTTTCAATTTTGTTTTCAATAGGTTCGTAAATTTTAAAAAATGATGATCAATAACCTATAAGATACAAAAATGAAAGTTAAAAAAATTATTAAATACAAAAATTAGAAGTTTAGAAATTTAATAGAAACCTTTTAAACTTTACAAACATATTTGACCAAACTAATTAATGATTTGACCTAAATTTTTTTAAAGAAGTTTAGATTAAAAAAAAAAAACCCATACTCATACATTGAAAAGCAAATGGGCAAATTGTAAAAACAACCTTTATGCTTTCACTTGTAAAAATTGAGCTCTCAACCCTATCAAAATGATCAAATTGGACCATCAAATATACATAATTGTAAAAATTGTAAGAATGGTATAAGTTTAGGGTTTAATTGAGGTCTATTTTCTACAACTATTATAAATTTGAGGGTCTAATTTTAATATTTCTATACGATTGAGGGCTCATTTTATACAATTAAAAGTTTGAAGGTGTTATTGAAACTACCACCATGCTTGTAAGATGTTTTTCGGAGTTAGACTAATTTAGTTGAATAAATGTTGTTGTGCTTACTTATCATTATCAAAGAAAAGGCGTATTGGACAATTGTTAGCAGCTAATGTTTACTAAAGATTAGTTAGTTTGACCAAGGAAAAGAAAGTTGAATATGTTGAGAAGTTCATGTTAAAGGTGGTGTATAGTAAATCTTTTAGGAAACTATAAATATATATATATATATATATAGTCGAAGTTTATGGGTCAACCAAAAATCCTACTACAACACTCTCTTCAATGACACTTCTTGAGTCACACAAAACTATTATTTGTACCAAAACTAAATGCTAAAAGTACTTTTAGTTTGAGATAGCTGACTTTAGATATGGAAAAGCATTGACTTTCAAATAAAGTATACAAAAAAGCAAAGGGGGGCTTTCATTTTTCCGTCCAATTTTTTTTTTATTATTTTTTTTAATTTTTACAAATAAAGTATAGAATGCAAAGGGGGGAATTCATTTTCTCCTCCAATCCAATGTATTTTCCTTGTGCCCAAAAAAGAGAAGAGAAAACAAAACAAAAAACAAAGAAAACAAAAAACCACTTTTTTTTTTTCTATATTTTATGTGAGTTTTCAAAACTTCAATCCAAGTATTCAAACCTACGAAAATGTTTGTGTATATATATTGAAATTTGATTAATAATTTAAATGTTTACAAAAGAGGAAAAATTACGATAAAAAATTGTGAAAATATATGAACAATATTGAAAAATCAAATAAATATTAAATGAGTCTTAATCATGTAGTTTCAAATTCATAATAAATTAACCACTACCATAAAAATTTTCATTAAAATTAAATATCATTTTAAAAATTATGTAATGACTTAAATCTCCGTTTGGCAGCCATTTTGTTTTTTATTTTTGGTTTTTGAAAATTGAGCACATTTTCTCTCTATTTTTTATAATGATTCACATATTTTCTAAGTACGATGGTTGAATTCTTAACCAAATTTTAAAAACAAAATCAAGTTTTTAAAAGCTACTTCTTTTAGTTTCAAAATTTGGCTTAGGTTTTTTAAACTTAAAAAGTAAATAACAAAGGAAGAATTTTAGAGGTAGAAGTAATTTCTACATGCTTAATTTTCAAAAACCAAATGGTTACAAAATGGGCCATTCATTTTTGTAATTTATAAACACATATTGTTTTCCTAATAATTAATATATATAAGGGTGTGTTTAAAATACCTTTTCCAAGTGTTGAATTTAAAAAATAAGTCATTTTGTAAGAAATACGACTATTTGGTAACCACTCAAAATGAATTTTGAAAACCATTTATTTTTTAAGTTAATCCAAACGGACGGTAAGAAATTCCATTAAATCTTATATTTCATGATAAGGTCTAAATCATTTCTTAAACCTTATATTTCAGGATAAGGTCTAAATCATTAAACATTTCAAAGTACCAAGGTTTTGTTTGATCTATTTGGTTTTGTGAAAATTATGCTTGTTTTTTCACAACCTCTTACCCATAATAGTCAATTTCATATTTCCAACGTAACCATGTTAATTATTAGCCAATGTCTAAAAACAACTATTGTTTAAGATTTCAATATTTGACTTTGATTTTTTACTCCTAGGATTGAAAGTTGCGTTCAAATAGTTGTTTTGTGACGCATCGAACGAATAAATTGTTACAAAATTTTTGTTTAAAAAAAATGTTAGGATCTTATTATTGTAATAATAATTATCATTATTTTGAATGAAATTCTCTTCAAAATTTTCAGTGAGCCTCTCAATATTTTCAGGTGGCAAGCCACGATTTGAACCTGTAACATTTCCCTAATGGATTGGCCAAGGCATGTAAGAGTAAACTATTAACTAAATAAACATTACAAGAGTATGATTTGAGTTTTTAGTCACTTGCAAATAATATTAGTTGTAGTTTTTCAGGAAGCAAATAATATAATTTTCTTTCAATTCAAATAGAAATTTTCAAATGTACAAACCATTAAAGGGAAAAAAAAGAAACCTCAATGAAAATCCCAAAAACTAAAACCTAAGCTCTATTGTGATGAAAAAAAGTCTCTCAATGGTACCTAAAATATGATTTTATTAAAAAAAAAAAAAAACTAAATAAAAAAAAAAGGTACATTAGGAAGAGCCATATCCCATAATCCATAATTAACCTCAACGAAACAACATTTATAAGGACAATGAAATTCCTGTATACTAATAGAAGGAAAAAAAAAAACACTGCTAACCACAATTTTCTTCTGATGTTTGAAAGAAGCTTCCTCCATATACACTCCTCAATGAGCCATTAATCTAAATCCTTCATTTAGAAGTCATGGAAAAGCATTAGAGCATCGTCGAGCTTCAGCAGTGACGACTGCAGGAGTCCTCTGACATTCCTCAAACGATTAAATCTTTTCTTGAGCGGTTCGTTGCGATTATCTGGTGGAAGACTCAGCAGCTGGAAAATAGTTGCCACAGCAAGAAGTCAGTATTTGAACTTGGCCACATACACAGCATACACATAGTGAGAAGGCATGTGGAAGGAATGATCACCAGAATGAGACCTTCATTCCAATACTACTGTTTAAAGTAAGGGCACAGGCAAAAGCCAAAATTAATCAAACTACAAACGACGAGAATAAGTTTAAAGGGGTGGATTATACAAAACGAGTTTCGACTCCAGTTCACATACAAGTATCCTGTCATTCAACCACAAAACTGGGCTTCTTATAGACGTTACTGATAATAGTTGGCAAGCAAGCCACGTTTTGCATATACTAAAACTTTCTGCTATGGTACACCACACCACATCAAAAGGAAATGAGTTTATTTCTTCTAGTATGAATTAGAAGAATAAGGCGAATAAGATGACGGAGGATAAAGTTACCAGATCAGTGATCAAAAACATACTTGGTTGATTTCTCCGTTAAGGAAGTCTATAAGAACCTAACGTCATTACAATTGCATATTACAAAATAAGCGAATGTTGTGCACATTAACCTCTTTGTCTTCTTCCATCTCATAAGCCTGTCGTAGCTGCAAGTTCAATGAAGCATGATACATCTCATCCAGAACATGTTCCCACAAATTATATCTGTCTACTCTCCACAACAAGCATAGGGAATGCCTAGGTACTGTTAGAGCTACTTTCTGCAACAAAGATAAAATTGTTTTGCTATGATGCCCAAAATGCCCCCAAAAAGACTAACAATGTAAATCGTTCAAGCGGTAAAAGACATGGCTAGCCTAGCCAGTGTAGGTACAAGATGATACATAGAAATGAAGAAACAAAGACAAGCTAAAAAGAAAATTCAAATCAAAGATGTGCAGAATTGCTAATAAAACTACAACCAATTCTGATAAGAAAACATTATTTTACCTGATTAAACATTACCTAATCTTTTAATGTTTTTTCTAGTTACATCCATGTCTAATTACACACAATTATCTTGAGTATTTAATTGATATAGTGAAAACCAATATGTCGAATGCCATCAGACTCAAACACGAAATTCATTATGGTATTTTTGCTTCCTCCATGGTCACACTTTTTGTTTTTTGATTCTATCAATGAAAAATGTCATGTTTCTCATTGGGAAAAAAGTGTATGGTATCATCCTTACTCCATGATACGTAAATATAGGAATTCGGACGCAAAAACACACGCATACAAAGCAAAGATGTTTACCTCCATGTATAGGTACTCGTCCTTCCACAACCTATATAAAATTTTAGGCGCCTCATTCTTATCAACAAATGAACTATCGGAAATCTACAGAAAAAGAAATGGTATATCTGTAAAATAATTAAACAAAAAAGAAAATAAAAAATAGCCAATTTCAAAATACTAAATAAAAATAACAGTTCCTAGTAATCTTCACTAGATTGAAACAACAAGGCAACTAATTTGACGCAAGGCCAACCCACCCATTATTTTATTAGTTTTTGTCTCCTTTTTTGTTCAACTTTAAATTTTAAAATCAACAGCCAAATTATGTATTTGAGTTGAATTCACGGGTAAATTATATATATTTTCAGATAAAATGAACGGTACATTGCAAATGGATGTGTTTTGTCTGGTAGTTGGACAACCTTGAGTGTAACCAACAGAAAACTACTTACCTTTTCTGTCTCAACCAAGCCACCAGTTTTTGACAGGAATCTGAACATTCTGTAAGCATCCCTTCCATATCTTTTTAAAACAATTGATTCAACCTGTAATGAGGAGAATTCAAGTTAGTTAACTATAGATTAATCAATCTCTGCAGACTGCAAGTGCAAGGGATCAATGAAGATTTGTGCACCCTAGCAAACTAGGAGAAGTATTGCCCTCTGGGATTCGATTTCAATGACCTAATTAATGGGTTCCCTTTTTGTAAGCTTGGTTTTTTTTGTATGTCCGCATATTCTTTCATTGTTACTCAATCAAAGTTGATATTGACAAAAAACTAGCTTCATATCAGAGATTTCAATCTACTAATTGCAACAAGTAATAAGACAATTTTTATTTTATAGAATTTAGGAACCAAGACACGTCATTTTTCAAGTCTTAGATAACAAAGGTGTACTTTTCACTAAATGAATGAGTGGGAGGGAGAGACCTCATCAATTTGAGCTTGTTCAATGATCTTCCGCAAATCTGTGCAAGCAAATGATTTTAGAAAAGCTTAAACTGACTCAGAAGTGTGAAAAGTATGCATGTTGGGAAGACTTAGCTCAACAGTGGGTGAACATACTAATTTTATAATCATCCATCCCCGGACAACCCAATGCGGAGAGGGAAGCTTCAACCCGATCTAAGGTCATACTCCGTCCTACTTCATTCTTCATTACCTCCTCATATATGTTATCCAATGATAAAGGAACTGCAAACAATTGAAACTTTAAAACAGGAGACAACAAAGTGTACATAGGTGATAAAGGAAACACATTTTTATGATATTTTTCAAATCATGAATCATTTTATTATATATTTCTTGAGCCCTATCTTTCATGATTTAGTCTCTACAAAATGTATAAACCATGCATCCAAAAGAGGTGGAAGGAGAAATATACAGCAAAATAGCACAAAAGATAACGTGCTTGCTGGTTAATTATACTGATAAAGTGCCCCAGAGATGTCATTTTGCTTTACCAACTACTGTACGCTTTGTAAAGATCATCATTGAAGTAAATGAACTAATGCCAAGAGGGGAAAAAACATCAAATATAAATCCTGAAAACGATTCTGGAAACAGCTTTCTGCTTTCAATTTTAAAATTGTAAGGGGAAGGTTCATAAAGATCAAGCTTATTTTGTACTTAATCATCATTTACAAGACTAGTTTTAGAAAAAGATAACTTCAATTGTTGGAAGTATCAAGTCACCTTTAAAAACAAACTAAAAGAAAACATTAGAAAACAACTAAAAGATAATTTCAATTCAATTGTTTGAAGAACCAAGCCACCTTTAAAAACAAACTAAAAGAAAACATTAGAAAACAACTTGAATAAAGCCATTAAGCAAACTTGTTTTCACTAATATTTTTATTTTTAAAAGAAGAAAGTGGTCTTCAAAAGAGTGCCCAAACAATTCCTTGAATTCTAGTCCCAACAAAAAAAAAAAAAAAAAAAAAAAAAAAAGGTTTTTGTGTTTATACGATCAATGTGCACCAAACCATCATGGGTTGGCCTAGCGATAGAAAATGAGATAATCTCAATAAATAGCTAAGAGGTCATGGGTTCAATCCATGATGACCCCCTACCTAAGATTTAATATCCCACGAGTTTCCTTGACACCCAAATGTTGTAAGGTCAGACAGGTTGTCCTGTGAGATTAGTCGAGGTGCACGTAAGCTGACCTAGACACTCACGAATATTGAGAAAAGAAAAGGAAAAAAAAAAAAGGATCAATCTGCATCAAGATCAAACACTTGCATGACTAAACTCTTTTAGGAATCTACAAAAGCATTAGGTTGTACCTGTTATCTCTGTTTTCACGATTTTTTCAGAACTTCGAGTAGCCTCCAAAATGGCACTCAATACATTTACCACTCCGTCATCAAACTGTGATCTAACATGTTCAATGCAAGCCTATAGCCATATAAAGATATTGATGCAATTACTACTTGAATGAATATATCAAACAAAGAAGCTAAATGAAACATAGAACGAGATATTTTGATTTCGAATAAGTCAATAATAGGATTTGTGATTTTAAATACTATTTTTCTCTCTCATTCCTGTATAAAAATAGCAAGTATCAACCACCGACTTGTGACCACATTGGGTATACAACCTCCAATAAATCAAGTGCTTTACACAAATCCTATTGCAATATTCCTTCTCTCCTCATTTTTTTAGATTGGGGCCTTCGGTTTGCTTCCTCCTTTGCAGGCTCAGGGTCCCCATAAGTCATTCCTAAGGCTTTTAGATTGTGCTTCTTTTTATGGTTTACATATATTATAAATAAAAAAAATAATTATAATAATAATAATATCAGTATCCCTTGAAAAAATTGCACGCTGAAGTACTCAATTGGTTTCAAGTGAGCAAATTGCTCATGTTTGTCATGCCCCATTTTCTTTCCCATCATTAATGTAAATGCAAGTAAACGGGCGTGGCATTCCCTGTAATAGTGTATTTCATGTCACCTAGATAGAAGGTAAGAAAATTCCTAAGGATAAAACATAAAGTAATACTAACCTTATGTCTAAGACATCTTATAAACTCATCAAAGTTGGCACGCCAAAGAATAATACCACCTGCATCTCCAGAATCTTGCACCGTCTCCAGATCATCGTGCTTGCGCTACAGAAAAATTATGAGCAAATACTAAACGTGTATCAACTTGGTAATTTGATACAACATTCTCATATATACCTTCTGTCCAGATATTTGTGAATAATGTTCACTCTTTCCAGCTTCTGTGTTAGTATCACCCATTGAAAATCTTAGAACTTCCATTGGACGTGCTGACTCTACAAGACGTTGTTCTAAGGTCTCTGGCACCTCAGATATCTGTAATGAATACATTTAATGACTCAGTTGGCACCATATTGCATGAAAAGTTTCGGACATGCAGTTACCTTGGCAGCCTTAGCACCTCTTTTTCTAGGAGGAGGCTGTTCTTCAACTTTGGGTGAAAGAGTTGGTTCAGGGGCTGGACAGCGTTCAACAAAATGGGCAGTCAAAAGTTTAGATAGACTGTCATGTACAACATCCGGGATTGGACGGTTTCCTATAAATGCAGAAACAATGCTTCAGAAACCAAACATTTGTAATAATAGATGTATTATGAGCAAATACGTGTTACAAATACTTTCTCAGTGCAAGAGCCACCTTCTAAATTATGCTAATTTCTTCATTAATGTGCTTGTTGAGTAAGTTCAACAAATCCTATCACAGTTTTGGCCTTTAGGAAATAAACACCAATTTTTACTCTTCTAAACAAGATGAAGATGAAATAGAAAAGAAGTTTTTCTTTTATTTTGAAGCAAATGGAAATTTAATTGATAAATGAAACCCCAACGAAGTCAAGGGGTAACAAAAATTTCCAATTAGCTAGAATAAGAGAAATAGGGTAGTTAAAGAAAAGCTTTGACATTCTTCCCACCTCCTTAGTAATTTCACTTGTTCAAAGAAATGAGCTTCTTACTTGAATAAAAAAATCTGATATTGAGACCAACATGAATTATAAAGAATATGATCTCTGGGATCTGTCCATCTAAAAATCTCCCAATAATGAATGATAACGTTCCATTTAAAAATTGAAATCAATACATAATTTTTTGATCCTGAGAGAAAGTAGCATATTAAATAATACTGCAGATAGAAGAAAATAATAACATGCAAATAAAAGTACCAGGTAACAAACTTGCCTGCACTTTTACTTGACTCTGCTCTTTCAACCATTTGTTCCATTGAAAGCCTGCCATTCTGCAGCAGACCCTCGAGAAGTCCTTCACACTACAAACAGAAACATAAGTTGAGAAAATAAATTAACTTAGGCATAAAATTCTCACTAAGACATATTTATCCAGTGTGATTAAATGAACTAACATCTTTATCTTTCTCGAGCTTTTCCGAAGCAATTGCCAGGAATTTGGAAAATCTCATACGATGAAGTATATTACTAAATAATGCCAAGTATTGTGTATCAGCCTTGGGTGCGTCTCCAAACTCACCTATATAAGCAATTACAATAACAATGATAAGAAGCTTAATATGTACACGAGTGGTGTGCTTTTCGAGAATACAACTACCTTTTCAAAACCCCATTCATCCAATATTGTGTCAATGTGATTCCATATAATAGTTTCCTTTCAAAGCTAATAAATTTAAGGAACGAATGGGCTTATACTGAGTCGCTGAGCATACACAAATTCTTTCTAAACACTATAAAATCCCAGTTACGTGAAACTCAATTCTAAAGTCCAGAATCAATTTAAGATAAAGGGTTTGTTGCTCTCTTAGCCCGTGAGTGCCTTTTTGTCAATAATAACGAAGCTTTAATTTAATGAGCTTTACCAAAAAATATAGACCCAGAACTCTCTACCTTCTGTCACTGCAGTGAAGGCTTGAACGCAATTATGTTGGATGAGAATAAGAAGGGAGTTGTTGACCTGTGATGAGGTAAGTTCTGTGAATCGTATAAGAAGTCTCAGCGTTAGAGGTCCCTTTCGGAGCAGGGTTTCGCACACTTTCTGTCAATGCACAAAAAATAATAATGAACAACGATAATACGAAGAAGAAGAAGAAGAAGAAGAAGAAGAAGAGGCTGATAATTTCTGAGGCAAAGATTAAAAAAGAAAAGCATACAGCGACGAGATTTCCGAAGTGTGCGGTGATAATGTGGACGGCATATTTGATGCCGTACTGAGTCATCACCATGGTTGCCTTCGTTAAGATTGCTGTGCGTCTATGGCATCAAGTATCCTTAAGTACCGACCAACAATTTATAGTTCAATATACCCAAATAACAATAACAGCGAAGCGGACCCAATCGCCTCTTGACCGAGACCCAATCGCCGACGTCTACCAACTCACACTGATTACCGGGAGACCACGCACCAAATACGGCCTCTGAAACCGAGACCCAAACACCGGACAAACACCCTCTCTAAATCGGAGACCCACACGACTGAAATACCCCTGCAAATCGGAGAATACGCACGCTGGTAACGTAACAGCGAACCGGACGCCGAAGCAGATGGATGGGGAGACCCACACCGGCGGCTTCCTTTTCTCCCTCTGCAGAAATTTCACACACTCTCTCTCTCCAAGTGTATATGTAGCCGCTGCCCCTTTTCTCTCCACCTAGTGTTAATTTAATGAAGATCATCGTAAGCCCTAATATATTGGAGATATTTACCACACTCCGATACCTAAGTTAGTTTAAGAAGGTTATAGTTTAGCTAAACACAAAATTAACTTAGACATGGGACTATGGTAGGCTTGACACTAAGTCGACTTCGGTCAGCTGGTTGGCTTAGAATACGAGGTTCCAAAGTAGAAATAACTTAGACAGTGAAGTGTATATATTCGCCGAGTTAACTTGCTTTTAACTTTTTCTTTTGAGGACACAATTCTCCTCATGCCACTCCCTAGTTTCTCATGGACAAGCTTGGTTGGAGCAACACTCAACAAGATTAATAACCTATTAGACACATGACTAAAAGTTCAATAATTTTTAAGATACAAATTTAAAAGCCCAAAAACTTATTATACACTATTAAAAGTTTGAACTTAATAAACACAATGTTAAAAATTTAGGGACTAAACTTGAACTTGTAACTTAGAACCTTGGTCATTCTCTTTGTTTCCATTAATGTAGTTGTTGAGCACGTGCATTGACACCCAACCCACCCTGTGAACGTGCCATCCCCCATTGTGGATGGGCATATGAGGCAGATAGTAAGTTATGTTAATGGTTTGTAGAAAGGAAAGCTCCTAAGTGGTATGGAGATGAACCCAGTAAGCACTGTAATGTTGTCACCGTGAGTGTTGAGAAAAACCTCTCGCTTTTACTGCAGGAATAAGCAGAAAAATAACAGAGAAATTAAAAATAAAGCAATAAAATGGGAAACACAAGAATTTACATGGAAAACTCCAAACTCCGATAAAAACCACGGCCCACCAAAAAGAAATTCACTATGTGAAAAATTGTTACAATCACACATAATAATTTTCTCTCGATCCTAATTAGAAGACCACTCTCTCAAAGCTTCTAACTACCTCACACCTTTTTCGCACTCTCAAACTAGAGAATACAGAAGGAATTTAATAGAAGTTAGCACACCAAGCTTAAAGTGTTTCAAACTGGAACGACTTGAAACTAAAGGCATAGGTTCCTTTTATAGTTGTTTAGAGAGCCCATGACTTTCTTAAACCTTTTCAATGTAGCACAAGTCTATGACTTTCCTAAATCTCTTTGCTATGAGACAACTGCACTTCTAATATTTTGCCAAAAAAATCCGACAATAAGAGGTGAAAAGATATTAAATGAACAAAGGAAAACCTAAGGACCCATGATCAGCAAATAGTGCATGATAGATGACACCTCTCACAAATTTGAATTGAAAGGAATCTCTTCATTTTATCTTCAAACATATCGTTTTGTTCTGTATTTGCTTTATTCTTTTTTGGAAAAGAAAGAAAACATATAAAAGGGAAGGAGGAGGAGTAGGAGGAAAGGGGAAGAAAGAAAAGGGAAATAAAAAGAGAAGAAGAAAGATATGAATTAAAAAATGGCAACCACGGTGACTGCCATTAATAGTGAAGAAAGAAAATGGAAGGATGAGAAAGAGATGTTAGTTTTATGAGCTTCAATCATACCATATAATTTGATGACAACATACGTTTATTTACTAATAATTTTAGTACTTTTAAAGTGCATAGCATGGAGGACAGATGATTCTAACACACCTTGAATTATTTTCTCTTTCCCCTCTCATCCCCTCTTTCTTCTTCATCTCCATCTTCTCTTTCAAACCCTCATTTTTCCCCTTCTTTCTCTCTTTCTTCTCTTTTTTTTTTTTTTTCCTACTTCTTCGAGAAACCTTAAATTAGTTCACTAAAATTGTTTGGATCATTTTCTTCTAAAAACCTTTGAATGATGAAAGGAATTATCCCCAAGTAAATGTAAGAATATATACTTAACTTTTATCTTGAAATCTTTAACCTAGAAAATTATTCTTCCATAACAAAAATCTCCTTTGGGTAGATGAGTGATAACTTGTAGAAATACAAGTTACTATAGTTTTTATTTGGAATAATTAGAGTAATTTAGAAGAAACGCATTAACTTGATAATAAAATAGTATAAAAAGATCTACTATGTGTTCAACCTGTTTACAAAATCTTTTATCTTAGAAATTATGTTTTCAAATCTTATGGATGCAAGATTTCAATCAGAAGAAGTTGAAAAACAGTTAACAACAATTAAAGATGCTGCCAGACAAGGTTAGATCAACCCAGCAGTTGATCCTTGCATCGAAGAACCCGATGTCAAGATGAATCAAGAAGAAAAAGAATCGATGAACGAGTGGGCGGTGACTGTTATGTCAAAATGAACGACTAATTTGACATAGTCATGACAGAGCCGCCAATGAACCTATGATGTGAAAAAGTTTGTGCAAGGGAGCATGAAATTAAGGTGTCAGACAATCATGAGAACTACCTTTTGGACGCCTATAAATAGCTTGCAAGAATTCAACTTTAAATTATCGAGAGACGTTATAGCGAAAGCTTTGTCGAATCTCCTTCACCTCCATTTCCATCTTCAAACTCGAGCTACTCTTGGAGAAATTTTGAGTGAAAGCTTAGTCTTACCTCTTGAAAAGTGAGAGTTCATCCCCTTCATCTGTGCAAATACTTCAAATAGCCACCATCAAAAGCCTCTAGAATCAAGACGTTGCAATCGGTGGCTTGACATTATTCTTTTAAACACTTTGCTTTAATTGCCAGGCAAGTCTTATTTGTATTAAGATGACAAGTGTTAATTGTATTAAGATAGTTATTTCGAAAGGCTCACAATTTCTTCAATATAAATCAAATTGCTCCATATTTCTATTTATTCATATCACTTTCATTCTTTATCATGACTAACTAATTTTTTAATGGATTGAATGGATTAAGCTAACATTTTCCAAATTCTTGCTTAAGTAGCATTCATATCTGAAACTCTAAAATTAAGAAATCACTTCTCGATGCTTCAAAACCACATTTATCTTATCTCATACAGAGTTTCTTTTAAAAAATCTTATTTTGGCTTACCACCATTTTTAACCCATACATATAATCCATTAAATAAACCCAGCACAAGAAACCAAGGGAGCAATGCCTAGAAAATTGAAAGCTATATACTTAGATTTATTAAACTATAATTTAAGGCTTATCGGAGAAGAGAATCGCCTGAAAAAGTCTGGTGCTTCGGTCCTCTTTCTCTTTCCAACGACAACGAACTAGACAAAGCCGAAAGAGGCGACAAAGCCTCAATCGACGGACACGAATGCATCAAATGGCTTGACAGGCAGAACCATTCGTCGATGGTTTACTTCTCATTGTGAAAGCCTCTATAATTCGGGCACAACTCAAATCAGAGAGCTGGGATTGGGATTGGAGGCATCGAAGAAAAAGAGAAAGAAGAGGAAGAGAGAGTTTGATGGAGAAGATGAAGATGAAGAAGAAAGATGGGAGGGGAAAGAGAGAGTAATTGGAAAGTAAAAAGAAAAAAGAGAAAATAGATTTTTTAACTCAAATGTTTGATTTATGTCTGATTTTGAATTTTTTTATCCTATTTTATATTTTTTATTATAATTTTTTTTTTGCCAACCCACCTTAGTTTTAAGTCTAATTTAATATGCGAGACTAATTTTAAGCTTATTGAAAATATAAATATCTATGTTGGACATTTGAAAGTATAAGAACTAAAAGAAACTAAAATAATATTTAACCCATTTTTAAAGTTTAATGATCTTCTTATCACAACTTTAAAAGTTTTTTTTTTCATTTTTGTTAGAATATTTTTTTTTTAATTTCAAAACTTATTCTATTTTAGCCCATATTAATGTTTCAATTAAAATAAATGGGGAACATATAGTTTTTGTCTATCGAAAATTTAAAAACATATATATTTGTTTATTTGTGAGTTAAATAACATATGGAGTATGAACTAGAAAAGGTCAATGATATGATATTTTTACCAAAGTTTAAGGATATAGTGTTTTTATCAAGTAGATTATGCTGTTCATATTGGAGACTTGAGATCAAAGATTCTAAGACTAACAAAATAATCATAGCTTAGTGAACAGTGAAAGTTGACATAAACTTTAGTTCTTTCGATAAAATCAAAAGATTCAAACTCTCTCATCTGCATATCTATCATTAAAAAGAAAGAAAAGAAGAAGACGTAAGAAAAAGATGCAAATTTTTCTTTTTTTTTTGTGTGAAAAAAAATAGTGTGCAGGTCGATTAATTGAAAACATGTTTTCTGACAATATAAAAATAGGTTTCAACCAAATCATTGGTCAACTGATATCATTTTGGTTAGTTAGGTATTTGGTCTTTTCTCACACTTTATAAGGTTAAATGATGTAAAATACTTTTGAATTTTGGTGTGGATTTCAATTCTGAAAATTTCCATTTTAAAAATTCAATCTTATAAATTTGTCCCCATAATAACTTTTATATGCTAAAATAAATTACAGCAATCGTTTTGGTTGCCTAATATGTCAACCATTATGGAGTAATTTTTATACAAACTCTGACTTCGTTTAGTGATTATTTGGTTTTTAAAAATTGAGTCGATTTTCTCTCTATTTCTTACTACGATTTTCATCTTCTTTAACTAAAAAAAGTTCAATTCTTTGTCAAATTTTTTTTTTAAACATAAAAAAAGACTACTTTTTTTAGTCTTTAAAATTTTGCTTGGTTTTTGCATCGGTAAAAGATTAGTTAACAAAGCAAGAACGTTAAAGGAGGAAAAAATGTTCATAGGTTTAATTTTTAGAAACAAAAAATTGGAAACCAAATACTTACCAAATGGGTCTAAATAAAAATGTTTAAAGCTTTAAGAATTAAAATATAAATTTTAAAGTATGAAATATTCAAGGATTGGAGGGAAGTATTTTAGTTTTTAAATCAAAATTCGCATTTGGATCGCCATGTGTTTAAATAAGTGTTTATAAGTGAAAAAAAAAATGTTAATCAACACTTAGAAAGACAATTTGAATCATTCCTAAATATTGTTCTAACTTAAATTGCGAACACGTTGTAATGAGTATATCATAAACTATGAGACGAACATCAAATAAATAGTATAACATTCTTTACTATGCATGTGAATGGAATTAAGAAGCAAACTAACCAAAGAAAAAAATAAAAAAGAAAAAAATCATTTTGGATTTGTTGTATCAATTGACTATAAACTTGGAATTTCGTTAATTTAAACTTCAAGCTTGACAAATTGTATCAATTTTAACCTTAAACTTTCAATTTCATCAACTTGAATCTCAAACTTCATATATGGTATCAATTTTAACCCTAATGGGACTCAGTCAAAGGCGTAAATCAAACTTCATATATGGTATCAATTTTAACCTTAATGGGACTCAGTCAAGGGCGTAAATTAATACAATTGTTCAAATTTGAGATTTAAACTAATGGAAGCAAAAATTTAGAGTTAAAATCGATAAAATTGATATTGATACAATATATGAAATTTAGGGAGCTTGATGATTAATGGTTGATGTTGTAGTTTCTACAGCTTGTCTTTTACAACTTTAATGAAGGTTTGTTTTCTTGTGTGAAAAAATAAAGTTTAGGGTAAAAACTAAACTATTTTATTTTAGAGAAAAAAAGGTTGAGATTGATAATCAGACAGCTTTTAGAAGTCAGCAATATATTCATATGGAAACTTTGAATATTTTTAGTTTTGAAGAACCCAAACATTGAGACCCACATGCGTCAAATCAAGGGGACAAATATTTGTATGAAGAGTGAAATTCATAGTGATTGTGGGATGGAGTGCCTTGGCAAATTACTCTTAGGACGACAAATTTCTTTATCAATTATACTTTTTTTTTTTTCAAGTAATATGAAGAATCACAAACTACTCAATCATTAATACATCTGTGTGCTAGTTGAGTTATGTTCGATTTGGCTTTATCAACTATACTTGTAAAGGGTTATCTAAGGCAAAATTCAAAGCCTACGAAGGGCTCAAGCCCAAAGGTACTGAAAGGAGGCATAAAGAAATGTGCATCCTAGGGAAAAGTTAATGCCTCGAGGGTTTGACCTACCAACCAAGTCGGTAAATATATACCAATCAAAAAATATATGACCTACGCTCTATTTGACACCCTACAACTTTGAGCACCAGAAACAATCCAGACATCACCAACATTACACGTAACTAGAGGTGAGTATTAGAGGAAGCGCTTATAAATAATCTCATTCAACGACCCTAAAAGGGAGAATAGTGATATTCAAAAGAGAGCCCTGCTCTTACTTCTCGTGTGCTTAGCTAAACTATACACTCCCTATATTAACTTAGACATTGGAGTTGTTTGTAGACTCGGCACTACACCGATGTGAGGATCTTTTACGTAGGTCAACTCAAGAAGTGAGACCAAACCAAGAGAAGCATGCCGAAGGTCAAGCCCATGAGGGGTCTGTAACAACAACAAATTACACGAACGAGATCCGAGCGCCAACAATACTCGTAATAGAATAAACATTTTGTTATATATTATTTTGACTCCTAAACTTTTCGATTGGAGTTCTTCTTTATTCATTTTCCAAATCAATTTTTTTTCACATATTTTATTATTTAGTTCAATCAAAATTGCATATATATACCTCTTTGTTAACTATTTAGTTTTTGAAAATTAAGTTTTAAACACTACTCTTACCTATAAGTTCTTTTATTTTTGTTTTCACTATTTACTAAAGTTTTTAAAAAACTAAGCTAAACTACGAAAACTAAAAAAAATAGTTTTTAAGGACTCAAATAGCAAAACGAGTTAAACTATTTACAAATATATTAAAAATTTACTGTCTATCAGCGATAGACAATGATAGATTTCTATCACTTGATCAGCGATATATCGCGATAGAAGTCTATAGTGGTATATCGCTGATAGACAGTGAATTTTTTCTATATGTGTAAATAGTTTAATTCTTTTCTATATATAATAATTTCCTTTTCAAGAAACTTGTTTTTATTTTTGGAATTTAATTGAAAATTTAGATGTTGCTTTAAGAGATGTGAAAACCATAGTAAAGAAATTAGAGAAAACAAACATAATTTTCGTAAATAGAAGATTTAAAACGATCGATTAACCAACACTTTTTATAACAGTGATACATATACGTGTCATGTGTATATATATTTCTTGTAAAACAAGATTGTATGAAAGTGGGGTTAGAGCAGAAATTATTCAATTGTATTCCAAATTTTTTGAAAAGATAAATATTTAGTGGTTATTGAGGTAGATTAACACTCGTATTTCTTTAAATGGTACTGCCACAACGTTAAATAATTTTTCAACTTAGAACTGTGCTTCAAAGGACTTTTGAGAGCTCAATATATATATAATATATATATATATATATTTTTCCCCAAACAAGTTCTCACTTTGGTAAACTTTACTTAAATATGAGATGCATGTGAAGCTGCAGCTCTCAATGTCCCCATAAGTCTGTTTCTTTCAATTGAAAACCCCAATTTAAGCCAATATAAATGCACTCATGTGAATGTTGGATCCTTTCACAATACTATTCTTTTAACTTCAACAAAGTTGGTAATTTATAATAATTGAGTTGGGTTTGATAACCGTTTTGTTTTTTTAAATTTATGCTTATTTCTTTCTTCCTATCAATTATTGTATCACTTTTCTTTTAAAAAAAAAAAAATCTTGAACTTCTAGTCAAATTCTAAAAAACTAACATAAATATATTTGAGAACTACTTTTTTTTTTTCCTCAAGACTTGGCTTGTTTTTTCCTTTTAAAAAAATTGTTTGATTCTTAAAAACATTAGTAGAGAGTGTATAACAAAACATAAAACCTTCAAATGTATTTGGAGTTTTGAGTTGATTATTATAGTTAGTGAATTGTAATAATTTGTAGGTTATAATAGTACGTGTTGTAATACATATTATTTTAGTCTAGGCCATAATAGTTTATATTTAGGGTGCTTGTTGTTTTAGTTTGGGTAGAAAGTAGCAAACATTATCAAAGAGGAAAAGAGAGAATGCGTAGAAAATAGTAAACACTAAAACAAAGAGGAATTTGAAATAGTAACACAATAGTTAATTGTAAGTTATAATAATTGGAAACACCAACAATTATCATTGGTTTTCCAAACATTGAATTAGATATAATACTTTACTCCACCGAATGGTTGTTGGTGCTCCAAACACTCTCTTATTGATTTAAGTAGTGTTTATAAATCTAATTTTAAAAAACTAAAATTAAATTGCTATCAAGTAGAGACTACTATTCTCTTAAAAGTTTTCCATTTGATAAGCTAAATCAAACAGAAAATATAAGAAAACAAACTTTTTAAAAAGTAGTTTACTAGGAAATTGTTTTCACTTAGCTACCAAATAGTTCTTAAATCAAATTGGGTTGTTGTACCAACTTTGCATGTGCAATATCCACGATTTGCGTTTTAACTTGCACATTAGAGTTGTGGGAGTACCATCAAAACTCCGTATCAACCGGATAAAAAGAAGATTATGAGTATATATAAATAATAATAAGCAACAAAAAAAAAAAAACAAAAACCAAAATCATAAGGTCACTTATTATGTCGAAAGTGGACAGCATCATACAATTTTATAAATTATAAAACACAAATTATGTCTAAAATCTCATGTTTTGCAGCATTCAAAATACACACAAAGTCTCAAGCTTTACCTTTGGCTTTAGTATACTGGTAAAGAACATAATGATAATTGATTCCCATGATATTGAAATATTGAGAAAGGTAAGCATGCAAAATAAAGAAGGGGGAAAGAATAGAAATATGTCATTTTCTGAAATGGACTAATTGCTAAGTTTCTTCCCAGCAATATTAGCTGTTTGATTACAACTTTTATCTGTCTTCACAAAACAAATAGCATCAATATCTCCTTTATATATACCAATGGCTAATGCTCTCTACATTATCCTCTTTTGTGTCTTTTTCTTTCTGTCCTCATTATAACCATCAAACTTTAAATTGTGATTAACCAAAATTTAATGCAATGGAGCACACATGTCGCGATCTCATTGCTCGTTGTGTCCAAAAAATAAAGACGATTGAAGCTTTAGATCGACCCGTTGGAAGGTCATTAGATTCTTCAAAACAAAAATAACTCATCTTTTCAGAATATGGTACATTTATGGTCTCAAATTATACACAAAAGCTAAACCTAAATATTGAGATTCTTTTATGGTGAAAACAATCTCTTTTTTCGTATAAATTCAAAAGAAAAATATTCTTGACGCAGATTTTTTTTTTTTTTTTTTTTTTTTT
>QLSR01000065.1:29977-67724 GCA_031780015.1 Citrullus colocynthis | reverse complement strand
TTTTTTTTTTTTTTTTTTTTTTTTAAGTTCAATATACATAGGGTGGAAGTTCGAACCTTAAACGTCTTGGTCGAAGATATATATCTAAACCAATAAAATGAAGATTAGTAATTTCACAAGGTAGGCACATTTGTTATCAAATTTGCCTAAATTACTCCAAACACACTAAAAACATGAGCATACAAGGAATAACAGATATAAGGTAAGCTAGTGGGACAAAACAAGCCCACTTGCCTATCTTTTCTTCTATAAATAACCTACAAAAAGACTATGCTGAATTAAGATACAAATATTTTAAAGACAAGCAAAGTTTCTGATACATATATAATCTAACAAGTTTTTTTTTTTTTTTTTTCCATATTTTAGAGTATGAATCTTTGGTGCAGGTGGAGAGTTCCAAAGGGATCGCATTGATCCAATATTCGTCTCTTCTTGTCGATGATGTCGGAGTTGATACCCGATCGATTATTGGATCGTGCGATCCCTTAGGAATCTTCCATCGGTAGCTCAATACTTGTGTTGCAAATTTGATGAATTTCTCCAGGTATGGAAGAGTAGTTCTTGTTATATATGTGTGTGTTATTGGTTTTCTTTCAGCTACTATAACTTTGTATAATTTACCTGTCTAAGCTGATTGATCCTCATATCTACAAAAGAACCATCCCTTGTGCTATTATTCTGTTTAATCTCGTCCCTTCTCTTATAATATGCCTTTTTTTAGACATACAATTACCTTCAAAATTAAGACTTCATCCACCAAATATGTTCTCAAACATGCCTTATATTTTGTATTGTTTTTTTAATAATTAAATACATATTTTAGAAGGATTTTGGACCTTGATCACGAAATTTAATATATCCTTAAATTCTAATTGTCAAGATGTACAATCAATTACGTAACAAATTAATAGTCTCACTCATGCCTTCTTGTTGTTATGGTGCATTATTTTATATTTAAATTACTTTGATCAAATTTTATAAAATATATGTTAACAACCAAGAGGTTTGAATCTTGACAGTCCATTGTATTAAAAAAAAATTACAAATCATGACTTTTGTTATACTAACTTATCTCGCACAATTATCAAACCCATGTTATTTTTAAAAAATCAACCGTTCAACTCTAAAAGAATGGAAAAATAATTAATGAATTGGTATTTGAGTGTAATGTGTTTAATTGAATAATATATGTGATAAAGATTCAAAATTTGGTCGAATTTATACTCACCTATATATATATATATATTTTTTTTTTTTTTTTAATTTTTTCTTTTTAAGAGATGGAGCTATGTTGAAGTTTGGCATAGTTCACTTATTATTATCATTATTTTTGGTGTGGATTTTTTTTTTTAGATTTGAGTGTGTGAATTTTGATTGTATATATTATCTTTCAAAAATTAATTGGCTAAATATTTTGGAAGAAGGCACTAACCTTTTTGTTCGGGTCGGGTCAGATCCATATAGCCCGGTTACTTAGACGGACAAGGGCCGAGCCCAAATTTTCCTTGTACGGGAACTGATTCAAATGGGCTTTCGTTTGCCTGGCCCATATATATCCTTGCGCATTTACTTTTCTTTCATTTACCATAAAGTATAAATTACAATACCATTTAAAGTTCGAGGTGCAAACGGTGACATTTATCATAATATGTGTTTTATAATTCAATAAGCACATACGAGAATACAATCTTCGACAATGTTTCGAAGGAAAACCTATTGTATAAATATAAATTGTAACGCTCTTTAAAATTTAGTAGAAAACTGTAACCGTTATTAAGCTTGAAGCACAATTTAATAGTCAATTCGGTAACACACATTCACATATTCACGATCAAGAGATCAAAGTACAATTCCTTATCCTATATTTTGTCGTACTAAAAATGAAGTTAAAAATTTAGGATAAAAACTAATATATCTTGTAAGAAGTTTGATGATTAGAAATATCATTTTACTTTTGTCTATCAATTTATTTTTGTCCCTTTAAATTTTCTTGTATGCCCTTATTAAAAACTAGTTTTAAAACAAAATTTGGTGACATTTTTTTTCTTTTATTTTATTTCTTTAGGTAGTGTTAATAACTATTTCGTGTTTTGTTCTATAATTTTTGAAAATTATGTTTGTTTATTCATAGTTTTCATGTTCAATATATAAACATTTGAATCTTAATCAATTTTTATAAAAAAAAAATATATATATATATATATTTTTTTTTTTTTAATTTATAAAATTTAGAGTTTGATTTTGAAAACAATCCTGAAAACAAAATATAAAAACGAATAGATGGAAGCGATATTTATAAGCATAATTTTCAAAAATAAAATACCAAATATTAAAAGATAATCAAATAGGGGTTGATATTTACCATATTTACTGACATTTGTGGATTTAAACATAGTTGAATTAATAGTTGTTTACTTATTATTATTTCTCATTTTTCATTTTCAATGAATGTCTCCAAAATTGGGAGAATCATAAGGAAGCCAATTCCGATGACTGTCTTCACTGAAATCCGCATGCGCCGCCCCCATCTCAACTCTAATGAATGCCCACGTTCTGGGCGACAACGTCTGCAAGTGAGTTTTTTATTTTTTTTATTTACCGATGACCCATTCTTTGCCTCTTAAATGATTAATGACGCACATTCAATGAAATTTAACGTTTAACTTACGTCAAGGTGCACTGTCATTTTTATACAATATCACGTTAAAAAATGACCATATCTGTTGTAGTTTTAATGCAATGGTCATGTCTATCGTGATTTTCATTTTTCTCGTATATTTTTTTAAGTTTTACCATAAATATTGCGGTGAAGTAGAAAAAGATGAAGATCGCGATAGACATGACTATCACGTTAGGATTATGATAGACATCACCATTTCTAATGCAATAATATACAAAACATGATAGTGCATTTTGGCGTAAGTAAAACGTTAGAATTCATTTATATTTTAGATGAATTATTAATCATTTAGGAAGTTTAAGAATATGTAATTTGTACACAAATCTCCATCCAACCAACTTACCACCAATGTGAAGGAAGGGGAAAAATAGAAATTCGTAAAAGAGAAAAAAAGTGAATAAACAGAAAGAAAATCGGGAAGAGGAATAGGGCAATAAAATTGAGGATAAGTATTTTTGGCTAATGTTTACATAAAAGAAAAAAAATAATAAAATTATTGTGGGTTTTTTTTTTTCTTTTTTTAAATTGTCTCCTCAAAATTGTGTAAAATTTTTAGAAACAATGAAATATGGGTTTCCTTGTCTGGTTTTGATTTTAAAAAATGGCAAAAACATGCCTTCTTTTCTTCTAAAATGTGCATTATATATATATATGATTGTTAAATATTTTAGTTGTTAAAATTTATTTTTATGCAAATTTTCAGTTTAAGAATTGAGAAAAAGAAATAATGAAAATAATGAATTTTCATCAGATTTTTAAGGAATAAATAAAATTGTTACCATAAATACGTCAGAGAAGAGAACAAATAACCCGATACAATGACAATATGCATTTCTTTTTTCCTTTAGTGAAAACAAACCAAAAAACACGTGAAGAGAAGAAGAAAAAAAATATATAATTAAAAAAAAAATGGATTTTTAAGGCATGATCATAATTTCATCTATGGCAAGTTGAAATATGTGACATAGTAGTTCGGTTTCAAACTTAGGAAGTAGAAATAAAATAGGGAAGTAGGGAAACCCACTCTAACGTTTTTTCAAATAAAAAAATATTAAGTGCATCTCTGACTATACTTATTTTTTCACATTCCATCAATAATTGTCTAATCATAATTTGCTATGTGGTGCATCTTTTCTAAATGATTCTTTTGTGTGAGAGTGAAATACATAAAGATAGGTTTATAAATATCTAAATATTGTTCTTTCAAATATGATGCAGATAATGTTATGATCTCAATAATTATATTTCTAAGTATAATATATGTATGACTTTGATTAGTCTCTTGAGATCTCTTTTTCTTATACAAATATACAAAATAGGAATAGGATTTTTCTTCACAACTTGTGAGGAGATTCAAACATCACATTTATTATCAAACATATACGCCTTAATTAGTTAAGCTATGTTTAGATTAATTAATTGAGACGTGACATATATACTAATAACTATAAAATTACTATTAAACAAAACTAATAATATGATATGGATATGAAATTATGGGAGTTGTAATCAAGTTAGTTATATATGTAGATTGATTAAAATGAAACATTATTAGGCAAAATTTGAATTAGGCGTGTAAAAGTCTCCCAATATTTGAAAACCATGAATGTTAAAAAAGTGTCTCCCTGAAAAGAAAAGGGAGAAAAAAACAAAAACACACATTAAATTTTTAAAAAAATTTCATTGCAATTACTTATAATATAACTATACAAAGCTAATAAATGCCCCTAATTTTTAATTAAAAGTCCAACATGGAAGCTTCAAATGTCTCCCACGGCAGCTTTCAGTTTAATGAGTTTGCCCCGTAATCAGTGGTCACACTTTTGTTTACTTTAAATAGAATGACTAATAATTATTTCTTTTAAAAAAAAATTAATTTATACCTTTAAACTCTTAAATTAATTTAAAAACAATCAATTGTATCAATTTACATATCATTGTGATTATTATTTGTTCTTTTAACACAACAATTATAGAGTGGGATATCGAACATCCAACTTCTAAGAATGGTGACAGTAGCTCTGAGCCAAATAAACACGTTTTGAACATCATTGTGATTATTTACGAACATATATTTGTCCCATTTATCAACATATATAATTCTTTTTTATATTTTATTATTAATTTTGATGTGGTTGATAATGTAATTACTAATATCTAGCTGGAAAATAGTTGTTGGAGAACATATTGGGTCCATAAATTTTTTTTTCTTAAAAGACAAATATCAATTTGTACTCTAATTTTTTGAGTTGTATCAATTAATAAATTATAAACTAACAATTTAAATCCTAAACTTTTGTAAGTGTATCAATTTATATTTTCTTTCCAATTTTATTCCATCAATATTGTGTAAAACTTATGATTTTTAGTCAATTAAACTCTTGAATTTTTATAAGTTAATCAATTTAGATATTCTATTACAATTATCTTTTAATTAATTAAATCATTCATGCATTGATTCTCAAACGTGTGTAGACTTCTTCAAACGTTAGGTTTACAAAATGGTTGATTAGAGTAAATGCATGAACGATTCTCAAATGAAATCCCGACTAAGAGTCTTAATTTGGTCAATTTGTGAAATTTAGAAGTTTAATTGATACAATTATAAGTTTCAGACGAGGTTTTCCTTAATAGAATGTATAATGGAGGGTGCAAACCGATACACTCATAAAAGTTCAGTGTTTAAATTGATATAATTATAATTAATTGAATGTTTAAATTGATACAATCCCTAAAGTTTAGGGGGATAAAATTGATATTTTTCTAACGTTTTTGTATCAACGAATTGGACACACTATATGAAACTTTCTTGGTACAACATTTTCTTTTACAAACAGTATTTTATTTGACTATATAGAAAATTTTAAGAAAGTTTGTTATTGAATTTGATCTTTAAATAACCTATAGGTGTTTGGTCTTCAAATACTTTCCTACCAAAGCCAACAAAAATTTGTTTTATTTAGTTTCATTTTCCAATAAGTACACCTTCCCTTTGATTTTTCGTTCGGGAAATTAAATGGAATTATATAATCTAAAACAATCATTTAAAGTAATTAATAACTTTGATTTGATGTAAACCTTACAAAAATTAAAGCAATCTCATTTAAAAATACAACAAATTTGCCTAATAAAAAAGAGGGTTGGTTTTCAAATATATTAAAAAGACTCAAAATACCTATGAATATAACAAAATGTCATTATCTATTTTTTTTAGATAAAGATATACTTAACATTATAGAAATCTATTATAGACATTGTTATATTTTACTATATATTTCTAGCTATTTTTCTATTTAAAACAATTAAATGTAAGTCCAAATAAAAATATACACTTCTTTGTTTTATCCTACTTAAATTTTAAACAGGTTAGACCTTAAAAATCTATAATTCAATAAGGAAAGTGGAAAGATCAATTGAAGTATACTTGGCAACAATAGGATTGAAAAATAACAAGACTTAATTTGTATTAATTTTAATGATAGCAAATAATTTCATTTTCCTGTTTTTCATTTTCATGTAAATTTGGTATTCTTGTTATAACTTGTGTCTTTCATTATTTGCCTAACTTTATATGCTTCTAGAATGAAGTTTCAAAATTAACAAACAAGGGGAGCAAAAACAAACATGGCTTAAAAAGTCTTTGGCTCATGTTATGTGCTGCAATTATTTAATCACTTTTACTCTTCCCATTTTGTCTGAGGGAGGAGGAAGTTTCTTGAATCATCCCAAGGATAGGAATATTAATAATTTTTACTTTTTTTATTTTTAAAATTTTTGATTTCTTTCTCCTCAATTTCATATTATCATTTTCACATTCCTTAAAGAAACATTTTAAATTTTGGTCATATTTTAAAAATAAGAGTTAGTTTTCCCCAAGTCCTCAGGGAGTTCCCACCATACATGCTCTCCCCTGAGTCCTTTCCTCTCACTCCCTTTTGGAAAGTTTTTGAAACTATATATTTTTTTTTTTTTTGTTAATACTAGTAGAAAGTAGATAAGAAAACAAAGAAATTTATAAGGTAAAAATAATGTTTGTAACCTTAAATTTCAAAAATCAAATAGTTATTCAACGGAACTTTAAGATTCCAAGTTAATTTCAATTGCCAATGGGAAGGATGTGAAAATTATGATGTACAATACCATTGGTAGTTTATGACCAAAACGAGCATACACTCAACCGACATATAGTAAGTGTTGGTGACCAATAAGTCTGTAATTTGAATTCTTCCCTTCTTATTATACTAAAAAAAAAAACATTGATGGCCAATGAAAAAATTAAGAAAAATTTCTATACTTCCTCTATTTATTTTATATTACGTCAACGTGATTTTCAAAATGAGTGAGATGTACTTATATTAGTACGAGGTATATTATTATCTATAAAAATAAATTTACAGTGTGAATATAAGTCCAAAAGTTAAATGTATTTGGAGGAAAAAAGTGGGGACTTGGAAGCCATCAATATCGACCAAAATTCATTTCCTTTCACACCAGTTTAGAATTTAATCAAAAGTAGGGTCAAAAAGGGAAAAGAAAAAAAGAACAGCAATTTAAATTAAAATCTATTGCCGCCATTAGTGGTGGTGTCATTGACGTTAAGCTAACTGTATATTGGATTGCGCTTCCCATGGAAGTCTCCTTTTTGACCATTTCCATGGAATTTCCACATCCATCAATTACTATAATATGGTTTGAATATTGGTTGAGCCCTTAATAGTAAGGGTTCGGTCACAATTGAAGGTTAATGGTTGGATTCATAATAATTTTAGTTTTACATTTTGATTTTTAAAACATAGTATTTATTTTGTAATTTAGTTTCTAACCACCGTTCTAAAATTCAAGTTACATAATGTGCTAAAATAATTTAGTTTCGAAAATGATAAAGTTTAACCATGCTTTAGAATTGATCTAAATTTATTTAAAGTAATTATCAATCAATCTCTTAAAAAAGTGATTTTCATCAAATGATTGAACAAGAATTGACTAATAAAAATCAACCAATATTTGATCATAATGATTTGAGACCATTCAAAAGTTACATTTTATTTTATTTTTTTTTATAAATCATTTTCAAACATGTCGTTATTTTATGTTTTTATAGTTCGATTGCTCCATTTTTCACAAATATACTACCAAACTCTTAGCGATACAAAAAAATATTTAAAAAATTTAAACATCATAAAAAGTAGATGATAATTTAAATTTGTTTTAAAATATTAATATAAATACAGAGAGATTATAAATAAATAAATAAAAACAATAATTTTATTTTGTCTAAAGAAGAAAGAAAGAAAATTACAATTATACTTGTGAACTTTAAATTTGTTAACTATTGCAATCACCCGTGTAGTTTAATAAAATTTTAGAATCATCAAGTTTAGTATTAATGAATGAAACTTAAATTAAATATCCAACTAATTCGTTCAGCTATCGGATTAATTTGGTTTATTAATTAACATCACCTAAAATAAGGCGTATCCGACGGTCATAGAAGTCAAAGTCTAGAATTTTAATACCATAAAATTGGAGAGGAGAATTCCATCAAAGTAGTTCGTTTTGACTTTGAAGATCATATTTATTATCTTTTTGGAAAATGAAATCCCTTTCCCTGTATAGAATTCCAATATTTTTCTTTTCTTAATTTAATTTAATATAATATTTTTCTTTTTCCCAAGGTATATTC
The DNA here is from genome assembly GCA_031780015.1 of Citrullus colocynthis. Classification (NCBI taxonomy): domain Eukaryota; kingdom Viridiplantae; phylum Streptophyta; class Magnoliopsida; order Cucurbitales; family Cucurbitaceae; genus Citrullus; species Citrullus colocynthis. Next base: position 59,361 of record QLSR01000065.1, on the reverse strand, counting down.
CCCTTTGCAAACCATCTATAAATAATCCCCCATTGTTCTTGAATCCTCAAAGGACTCAGAAGAAGCATAGTTGGGTCACAAGAAATAGTAAAGCTAATTAAGCTTTGCCAAAGTCTCCCATTAATCTCCATTGATGCTCTTTTTAAGCTTTCCAAAAATGAAATATTCTACATTTGGCTTCATCCTTGCCCTTCTGGTGGCTCCCTCTTTCCAAACAACACCGGGTATGCCTTTTTTTTTAAAAAAAAAAAAAAAAAAAAAAAATATTTTTCAAAAAATTGAAAATTTGAAGTTAAAAAAAAATAAAAGTTGGTTTTGGTTATGCAGGGGAATCAAGAAGAATAGGCAGCAACGTGATAAAGTGCGAGGATTTAGAGAAAAGCAAGTGCGCGTTTGCGGTGTCATGGTCGGGAAAAAGGTGTGTGCTTGAAAAAACAGTGAAGCGCAGCGGAGAAGAAGCATTCACATGTCGGACGTCGGAGATCGAAGCCGACCGATTACACAACATCGTCGAAACAGAGGAGTGCGTCGAAGGTTGTGGCCTCGACAGGAACACTCTCGGCATCTCCTCCGACTCCCTTCTCGACACTCGCTTCACTCGCAACCTTTGTTCCTCTCGCTGTTATAACCATTGTGCCAATGTTGTCGATCTCTTCTTCAACCTGGCTGCCGGTGAAGGTGAGTCTAGCTTAACATTCATCACTTTCTAAACCCACACTTTACGTATATTCCTATAATAAATAGCAGTTTAATTATTTGGCAGGTGTTTTTCTTCCAAAGCTATGTGAAGTTGAAGGAAGAAATGTGAGAAGGGGAATGTCGGAGATTAGAAGCTCCGGGATTGTTGCACCCGGACCCATTCAACCAGTGTCTCTGTCGATTGCACCGGCAGTTGCGCCGGGGCCGATTCAGGCCATCTCTTTATCGGTTGCTCCAGCAGTAGCTCCCGCGATGGATGGAGCTTGATCATCTTTACATGGAGGAAGAAGAAGAAGAAGAAAAAACGCTATAATATTAGGTAGTTTATATAACAGAAAATATAAACTTCAAAATTATATGGTTAGAGTGCGTAGTAGAGTGTGAAAGAAGGCTATAGAGCTTTTGTGTGTGCATGGCTCTTGGTCGGTGGCAGCCTCTCCCTTTCAAATACTTAAATGCATCTTAAACAGCGGTTCAATAAAAATTGGTTAAACTAATAGAAAAAAATACTTAGATGCACTGTAGACAATCATTTAATAAAAATTGGTTATATAGTAATTTTTTTAAATATATTTATCTCTTTGTTGTGTTATATGTAAAGCAAAGAGGAGTCATCCTTGCTCATTTAGAGATATCTATATTGTTGACGAGAAATGTTGATTTCAATTATTTACGTGATTGTTATAATTTATTTGGTACAAAATAACAATTCAAAAATGCCACATGGTAAATTTTAGTTTAGTAACTAGGTGGATTATACGAACATATGTGCAACTCCAATTAAATCTAATTATTTCTCAATTACCCTTAGATAAGTGCTACAATTTTATTTATTTATTTATTTTTTTGAAAAAAAGCATTGCAATTTTTAATATAGGTTCAATTTTTGTTAATTCTACTAATTTACACAAAAGAAAAAAAAAAGGCAAAAAATAAGTTTAACCAAGGCATAAATTAACCTTGAATTAACTTACGAGTTTTTTTTTTTTTTTTTGAATTTAAAAAACTTAATTAATATGAAGCGAGAGGCCGTAAGAAAAGGATACCAAAAAACTAACCTATTGTTGTAGAGAATAAAATCTACACTCCTAACCTTTTTTGTGAATCCTACTCTTCTATCTCGTATTTAATTATATTTAATATATTTGGTTTCATTTTTGCCAAATAATAAATGTTTTTCTTTTCAAAATTATTTTAATTTGCTGTTATACTATAAATATCTCACTAATAATTATCAAGTTTATTACTAATTTAGCCTACATAACCTAAATTTTAGAATTAATCCTTAATTTTTGTTGATTTTTCTTTTTGCAACTAAGAATGCGTAAATTAAAAAAAAAAAAAGAAAAAACTACAAAATAATATTCAAAGGAAAAAAGGTTTTATTAAGAAAATTATTGAACACAGTTTTTTATATTGGTTAAAAAAAAAACATTGTTTTTATTTTATTATTATTTTTTAAGTAAGACTTTGTCACTCAAACGAGGGACAAAATGTTTAAAACTAAAGTTAAAATGGAACGCACCTAAGGAGGGACACATATTTTCACTGTGCGGGACCTCTACTTAAAATCTAGAAAAAAAAAAAGCAAGAGAAAAAAAGTTTTTTTTTTTAGAAAAATGTTAGTTTTGTCAACAAAAGATAACAATTAGAAAGATCAAATCTCATTTTTTATTATATTTTAATTTGAATGTTTTTCTTTCTTATAAATTTAAATTATTTAATGATTTAAATGTGAAATTATCTAAAATATCCCTATAATCATCTATTAAAAAAAGGAAAAAGGGGAATTCAAATGTTTCTATACATAGCCCCTTTTCAATAGTATAGATTATATTTTAAACTCTAACGTTGTCGGAAATATTTTATATCCAATAGGTTGGAAAGTCGTATATGGTTTTTTTTTGAAAAAATATTACTGTTGTTGTTAAAATTAATTTTAATTTTAGTTATTGAAAACAATAATATGCATGTATAAAATATCATCTTTTAATATAATTATAGGATCATTGTAAAACTATTGAAAATATTTTTAAATATAGGAAAAAAATATTTCAAATTGATAAAAAATGATAGACTACTATAATTTATTATTGTCAATTAATAATAGACACTGATAGATGTTTATTAGTGTCTAGATAGACATTGATAAACTATATTTTGTCATTTTATTATATTTGTAAATAAGTTGGCTTATTTTGTTATATATGAAAATAATCTACCATTATAAGCTCTAGATATTATTTTTAATTTCACTTAAATCACGTTTAGAGTTTTATAATCGAAATATATTCATAAACTTATTAAGACACGTGGGTTGCACCTTTGCACGTTGTTTAAAATGAAAATTGGATTCTTTAAAATGTGATAGACTCACCATACGATCAAATAGCCAAAGGACATCCAATGGCTTAGGGCCTTGTTTGGTTCACAATCTAAATTTTATTTTATGTTTTTAGATTCCCTGAGTTTAACGAATACATATTTGATAGACAACTTCATAAATTTGATACTAAAAAGTGTTTTGAGATTATGTGATTCAAATAGGGCCTTGTTTGGTTCACAATCTAAATTTTATTTTATGTTTTTAGATTCCCTGAGTTTAACGAATACATATTTGATAGACAACTTCATAAATTTGATACTAAAAAGTGTTTTGAGATTATGTGATTCAAATAGGGCCTTGTTTGGTTCACAATCTAAATTTTATTTTATGTTTTTAGATTCCCTGAGTTTAACGAATACATATTTGATAGACAACTTCATAAATTTGATACTAAAAAGTGTTTTGAGATTATGTGATTCAAATAACGTAAATTCTGAAAACAATATTTTTATGTTTTCATTGTATCCAGAATTTGAATTTTAAGATTTAAAATGCAAAATTATATTAAATAAAGATAAAAACATTTAGAAATATAGTATGTCATGTTATAGATTAAATTCAATTTCTTTTAATTAAAATATGTATTATGTAATTATTATAAATTAAGTTAAATTCCAAATTTGTTCTATATGGTTTAGATAAAATTACAAGTTAGTTCATATGGTTTTAAAATTTAGAATTTAGTTCTCATGATTTGATACAACTTCATATATTGTCACTATAGTTTGTTAAATCCTCTTAAATAATCTTTGCTACAGAAATTATTTACGACGATTTTATCAAACTACAGGAGTTTAATTCTAATTATAAACTTTATTTATTTTGTTTTTGAAATTATCATTCCAACCTCCAAAAATGACAACTTTTCCTTTTCTGAATAATTTGAAAAATTTTATTTAATTTTTCCCAATGTACCCCAGGGGTATAAAAGCCCCCATCTTGAAGCCCCAAAGGATTCAGAAACAGCATTTGGCTTACAAGAACTCCATAGCAAAGCTTGAAAAAGCTTATAGTTTTTGTGCCCTTAACTTCCATTGATGCTCTTTTCATGGCTCTCTCCCTCCAAAGCAACAATAGGTACAGAACGGCAACTTAACATTTTGGAGTTCCAGAACTCAAATGGCAATTTAACATTTCTAAGTTCAAAGCCAATAAAAAAACCAAAAACCAAAAGAAAATTGAAATTGAAAAATTTGTTTGTAAAATAGGACTTGTACTACTGGGCCTTAATTTATAAATCAGCCCAATTAGAATTACAACAAACCGACATGTAGTTTTTAGTTTATACCCATTTGCATAAACCTCGCCGTCACTCCGTTTGTTGGGAAAACCTCATCGCCGGAGCCGTCACCATCCGGTCCTGAAGGGCCCTTTTTCAGGTGAAGATGGTGAGCCAAAGGCAAAGACTTGCTCGGAAAAAGTACAGAGAAGAACACCCAGAACTGTTCCCGATAGCAGAGCCAACCCCACCAAAAGACCCCGACAAGAAGAAGAAGAAGAAGTGTAAATTCAAGCGCAAAAAGGAAGAATTGAACTCAACCAGAGACCCAAATAAACCCCACAAAAAGGGTTTTAAGAAACACCCTCTTAGAGTGCCTGGGATGAAACCTGGAGAAAGCTGCTTCATCTGCAAAGCTAAAGATCACATTGCTAAGCTTTGCCCTGACAAGGCTCAATGGGAGAAGAACAAGGTTTGTCTTTCTGTTTTACCTTTCTTGTTTCTGGCGTTTCACTATTCACTCAGTTTATGGAGATTTTGCTCAGATAATAGGGTTCTCTTTTCAAAGCTTCTTCTGCAAGGAATGTGGAATCTTAGGATTGGATTCTCCTCTCCACTTTTAGGGAAACTTCTTAACTTAGTTCTGCCCATGCTTAGACTTCTTCCATCAACTATTGTCACTTTGAAATAGATTGTTAGAGGTATTGGGGCTAGAGTGACTTGGATTATTTGGAAGAGCTCTGTGATGATAATATTTTGGGAAAGTGGAAGGATTGAATTCAAAGTATTTCTTTAGACAAATATGGGGATATGCCTTCATAGTGGGGATACATTTTTATGGCATGTTAATGGTTTTGAACGAAGGTTTTTGAAACTCTCTATGCTAGGGTAGTATTAAGACTCAAGAGAGTAAATTAATCTTGCCCATCTCATTAATGAATGGAACAAGGATATGTATATATACCCTGTACAATACATGGAAATAACCAACTGTGTAACTAACCATACAATGCATGGAAATGAAAATATTACATTCTAATTGGTAGGGTGGGCTTTGTTTGTTTATTCTTCCTTTGGTCCTTGCAGTCTCCAATTTTCTTGAGTATGGTTGACATAGGTTGTTTCTGGCTTTTGCATTCGAGGGCATTAATAGCACAGTTTTTGTAATAGTGTCATGCTGAAGGGAGATCTCTGTTATTTGGCATTCACAGATATGCTTGCTTTGCCGAAGACGAGGGCACAGTCTCAAGAATTGCCCAGACAAAAATGAAGGAACTGTGGATAAGAAGTTATGCTATAATTGTGGTGAAACAGGACATTCACTGGCTAATTGTCCAGAACCCCTTCAAGATGGTAAATTTTGTTACAATTCAAACTCATATTTATCTGTGCTTTGATAGAATGTTATCTTTTGGATTTTCTTGTGGCACTTGTATTTCAATTTTACCAAACCAAGTGCCTTTTATATTCCTATGAAATGAAGTGCTTTTGCAATACAGACGCTCTGGAGCTTTTAAGGCTTTATTTATTTATTTTCTGACTTATATGTATCGTTTTCCGTCTTGGATCTGTAGGGGGAACTAAGTTCGCCAGTTGTTTTATTTGTAATGAAAGCGGACATTTAAGCAAGAATTGTCCGAAGAATACTCATGGGATCTATCCTAAGGTATTTGGTTTAACCTTCACATATTTAATTTCCATGTGATGGCAATGGTCACACACCAGACTCTTGGCTTCACCGTAATTAATTCTACGTTTCCCCATAGTTTCCTTGTATCATACAACTTTAAGAATTTCCTTGTATTATATTCTGCAGGGTGGTTGTTGTAAAACTTGTGGGGAAGTCACACATTTAGCTAAGGATTGTCCAAACAAAGGCAACCAAGTGTTTGATAGGGCTGGTGTATCTGGTTATAGAAGTAAGTTTTCCTGCTTCTGCTTTCTTATTTCTATTTTTATTTATAAGTTTCCAACTTTGTTTCTAGCGATTTATTTTTTGTGTGCTGGTGACATGTTTGTTCATACAAACAATCTAAAAATTATAATTTCTTGGAAAAAAATGTCATAATCTCTTCATATGTTGTTTTAAGTAACATTCTTTCTTTATCATTGGGATATTATGTACATCAAAAAATAGAGCTTCGTTATCCGTTTAGACAGTTCTCTTGAAGATATTTAACTCACTAGTTAAGATGTCTGTAACTTGGGCTATGAAGTCGTGCCTATGTTTGGTTAGTATATTTATTCTAGTTTTGTTAATCCCATGTGCTTACATAAACTTCACCTTGTATACTAACTTTTACAAATAATGAACCTACAAATCAAATAGCTTATAAAAGTGTATTCAAGTGCAAAAGAAGGTGTTTCTAAGTTCTTAGTAAGTTAATTCAAACCAACTGAAAGTTTACAGAAATCTTGGTTTCCGGTTTTGAGTTCCTTGAACCGAAACTTAATACTCTTTTGTTATACTCTTGCATGGTTGGCCCTCTTTTATTGTGGATCTGCATTCATTTTCTAGGTGTTTGCAGGTGTCCCTTACTAATATTATTGATCAAAGTAAATGATTATGAATCTTCCAAAGGCACTTCTAACCAGTCAAAATACTTCAAAGTTTTTCATTAGTATTTGTTTTCGTATCGAGTAGCCTTTCTGGGAATTTCAACACACACACAAATGTTTCTATAAAAGATGCTCCTGGAGAAAAGTCACCTTTAAAATTACTGCTCCAAAAGCATTATCTCAAAGATCAATTTGTGGATTAAAAGTGATATGAAAATCCTAGTGAATTAGAATTAAGAACCTTTTTGTATGACAATTCCTAATTCTCAATCACTAAAACTCCCAAATCGATTCAATCATAAGGATTGAGTTACACATTGCTTTAAGATCAAAACTCTTGAGACAAAGAACAAGTTCCTTGGCCCAAGATTCAAACACTCGATAGGATGATCAATCCCACTTGAATGTTTTGGGCATGCAACTCAACACCTGAATTGTAAATTCAAGAAGTTTAATCTTAAAACAATAAGCGCAAAGGCCAAAATCCCATTCATCGTAAAAGTCAAAGCTCATCAAAACAACTCAGAAAACCCTAATGTCAAATCATAGTTCAGTGCAAAATGACAAAATAACCCCACTAAAATATCATAAAAAGCATAAAATTGAAAAATTCTAAAATTACATCAAAATAACCCCACTAAAATATCATAAAAAGCGTAAAATTGAAAAATTCTAAAATTACATCAAAACTATTAGATAAAACATAAACAATAATTTGATGCCCGGGACGGTTCATATTAAAAAGGGTGGGAGATGATTGAAAATGAGGAACCAACTCATCTGGATTGACAAACTTCTGCTAAAACGATCTATTATTATCTGCAAAGGCATGAATGGAACATACTGTTATGAGTAATTATTTATTTTCTGGTCTCAGCATCTGGATATGTGGAAATGCCGAGACGACAAATGACGAAGCTCGTCAGCGGTGATGATCTCGAGGATGACTTCATGATCAATGAAGATCATTTGCAGATCAAAGATGCAAAAATGGGAAAGAAAAAGGGTCCTAAAGTTGTGAGGTTCATGGATTGATTGATAGCTCTATGAGATAAATTGTTCTCTTTTTTGTTGTAAAGACCTTTTCTTTTACACATAAGAGAAAACTGGGTAGTTTTGGAACGTCACCCATTATTTATAAGTGTTTCTTTCCCCTCCCTAATAGTGTTTTTTTCCCCCCTCTTAATTATTATGTTCCATCAAATAATGTCTCAAAAGGAGGCTCATTATTTGATGATTTTTTAAAAATTTATTTATTTAAAGGAAGTATGGAAGTACAAATGGTAACTATTTTTTTCCCTTTAAATCTCTTGTTTACTTGAAGGAGTGAAAATACAATTGATAGTCACTATAATATATTCATTATAATTTCCTGTTCTTTAACAACTATATATGTATATATTTCAATTTTTAAAAAATGTGTTTTTTTAACAGAAATAAACACCTAGTTCTCACACACTAAGGACTAAATATGTGTTTCAATCCTTAATATTTGGGCTAAAGATATCATTGCATATGCATTGATTTATTCTTCAAATTATGTCCTTGCCATGAAGACAAAATATAAATATAAATCAATGATATTTATAAGTTTGACAATGGTTGGTAAGCCTACATTCTAATTGGTTGTTAATTTGAAAATTTAGTGGATAAGACACCAATTACTATGCTAATGTTGATGGTTCAATTTTCTGCTACTAATTTTACATTTTAATAAGTCATATGAGACGAATAATTTCAATTATGAAAAAATCGTATGCAAAGCTTCATGAAACAAAAATCAATACATTGAAATATGTATGAAGAAGAAGTAATTATTACAAATATGACATTTATGTATAAATTGATGTAGTTTTGTATTGAGTGGTGTAAGTGTGATATTATAATGAAAATAATGGTAAAATTAAAGAGGTAAGTGTTTATTTTGGGGAAAGGTAAAGAAAGAATGGTGCTATGTTTTAGGAAGAAATGTGGATGAGGACATAATCAGGCATTGAAAACAATTATGAACCTTAGTTTTATCCCTCAAATTACTCCTCTTTATTCTCATCTCTCTCCCCCTAGATAAGAATCTCTCCCTCTTCCTTTTCATTTCTCACATTTCTCCTCTTCTCTCTTTTCTTCCACCATTATTCTTCCCCTCCATTTTTCCCTCTCTCATACTCATTCTTCATACACAAAAATGGTAATTCCATCTCTCTCTCTCTCTCTCTCTCTAACATCTTTCATGGATAAGTGTTCTTGTTTGCAATCTTCTTTTATTACTCTTTTCTCAATTTCCCACATGTTTATTGCCATTGTTATTATTAATTAGGTTAAATTACAACGTCTGGATGGATTATTGGAATTTGAAATAGTGTGATGGTAACCTAGACTAATAATTACAACCGCACATCGTTAAAGGTCACCGACACACCGTTTCAATTCTCAACTTACGTTCAACATTCTAATGTATTATTTTTGCGTCAATGGTAGTTTTAAGACATTCATAAATTGTTGAAAGAATAGATATTTTTTAAACAAAGAGCAAAGCTTAAGAGTCTTAGTCTTATTGTTATCGGATTAGAGGAATGGTGAAATTTGAGAATAGGGACTCTTGTACCTCCAATCTTAAGTGGGTAGATGTTAATTATTATTAAACTATGCTCGTGTTGATATGCAAGGCGAAAAAGTTGTTTGTTTTTATAGGCAATCATAAAATATGATTAGATAAAAAACAAAAAAAATGGAATTATATATGATTGTTATGAATTAGGCGAACTCTGCATCTGGAATGGCTGTGAGAGATGAATGCAAATTGAAATTTTTGGAGTTAAAAGCCAAGAGAAACTATCGATTCATTATATTCAAGATTGAGAACCAAGAAGTTGTCGTAGAGAAACTTGGAAGCCCTGAAGAGACTTATGATGATTTCACTGCCGCTATTCCTGCTAATGAGTGTCGCTATGCTGTCTTTGATTTTGATTTCACTACTGATGAGAATTGCCAGAAAAGCAAGATTTTCTTCATAGCATGGTAACATTCCAACTTTTCCTCTCTATCTATTATGCACTTACGTTCTTTATTCTCTATTATTTCAAAGCTTGCAATGTACTATCACCTTTCACATTTTATAAGCATTTCAAAACTACCCTCGAAACAAAAATTCATAGTAATGTTCGACAAAAATTGAGAATCGAACGTGTCATGTTTTTACTAGAACAAAGAAGTTTATGATGTAGATATAGATAGCAATCCAAGGAAACACTATCCGAAACACCATTACTAGATTGCCTATTGAGAAATGTAAGGAGAGAGAGAGAGAGAGAGAGAGAGAGAATTTCAACATACTTGGGTAAAATTTCAACTTCTTAATCAAATTGTGTGACATAAATTAAGCCATAAACTTAGAGACAAACACATGAACTAAGGTTCCCTATGATGTCTTCGTTTTGAAGGTCACCCGACACATCAAAAGTGAGAAATAAGATGGTTTATGCAAGCTCCAAGGACAGATTCAAGAGGGAATTGGATGGAATTCAGGTGGAATTGCAAGCCACAGATCCTAGCGAAATGAGCTTTGACATAATCAAAGCTCGAGCTTTTTAAAGCTCTATCTTCCTCCCTCCCTCTCTCTCTTTCTCACTTTTTCTCTTTTTCTCCATCTTCATTTTTGAGACTAAGCATAATTAATGTTGTGACATTACTTTTTCATTTTCTTTCCCCCCTTTCTTTTTCTTCTTTTTGTACTTTTTCATCTTTTTTCACAGCCTTGACACTGATCTCTAAAGCTGTATTGATGATCTGTTGTAATTCTATATCTATATAATATAAAAAGGGAGTTCCCTCTTTCACTTACTGTTTTGATGTGTAGTAAAAAGATTGCAACTTGAAGAAGAAAATATGTAAGAGAAGAACACCCAGATGAGTTTTTGTATGATTTGATCATCATTGATTAAGCTTTCTCCTATTGAAATTCTTATTATTGAAGTAGAGGGGTGTCTTTCTCTATGGCTGCTTACTTTGAGTGTTCCAGAAATTTCTCTCCCATTTTTCTACTTGTTTGATTGAATTCTCTTTTCTACGAAGAACAAAATGAAGCGACGCCGGATCATATGGGGGCGGCATCGTGCAAGGGCTCCAATCTGCAGGTCTCGTCACTAATGAATCCATCATGAATTTCTTGGTGAGCCCTTCAGCTGGACAAGCCATGGCTTCAGAACAAAGCTCGATCGCATTGCGCGGTATCTTCGGCTTGAAAGTAAGGAGTTTGGAATATTCGCTTAGAAGATGAAACATGTAGTCATAGACATAGTCCATCTTCAGCTCCTCTTGGATGAAACTGCTAGCTGCTTTACCAATGGCCTGTGCCTGAGTAACCACGAAAAGATACATAATCTCATCCCCGAAACTTGAACCGTATAAGGAGGATTTAAGTCGATAAGTAGCTCAACACGAATTCAAACCAAAAGTTGATATCAATACATATAGCTAGTAACCAGTTTGGCCTATTGTAGAATTACCTTTTGCTTATGGCTGTTGCCCCAATCAACTGCAAATTTTATAGACTTGCACTTGTCACCATCCTTTACGGGCCAATAGTGGTGCACTGGCATCAAGCCTCTCGTGAAGAAGTCGTAGTAATGGGGCTTTACGATTAAGGTAACGGAGTCACAAGCAAGAATGTACTTTTCGCTAACAGACCAGGCCGATCCTTCTATATAGATTTTATATCTGCAAATGTGTTTAACACAAAGGAAAACAGAGTTTGAGATTAGTGAGAGATTAGCCAATAATGTTGGAACGAACAAAGAGAGAGCTTCAAATTGTACCTATGAAGACATTGGTTTGCAAGATCTGATTGCTTGTATCCCTGCTGGGATTCTTTCATCCAATCCTGAAAATTGTTTTTTCAAGCATTATTTGAATTCCTGTCCTAGTCACTACCCGAATATTATGAGCAGGGCTGGGTCCACTTGCAATCGAGTTTTGTTTCTGAACTTGAATGAATCCTTAAGTGGCTTTATATTCGACAATATTCAAACGTAAACCAATACCTGAGCGAATACACGAGCATTCCAGTCTTGTTGGTCAGAGACATTGCATTTGAGTAGATCTTTTCGGGTTTCGGCGACCTCCGGATTTCCCTTCCAGTATGCATAAGCCTCTCTTCTCTTCCATGGTATCTTTTTATTCCCTTCTTTTAGATCATTCAACAATGCCTCCCATGGCTTTATATTGATCTCTGGCCTACAAAAGTACACCACTGTACGAATTATTAAATCATCACAACACCAAAAACTTCAACGAAACGACATTTTACTTATTCTATTGAATTCAGATCTCATGTTACCATTAGAGTCAGAAGTTTAAAAGTTCATTTTGATCTTCTATAAGGCAATTCTCATGATTGGTTTCAACAATTAATTCCTAAGAAGCTCAAAAACTTTAGTAAGTTTCAAGTATCATGTCGAGGGTTGTCTCAAGCAAAGTCCAAAGCCCGCGGGCAAGTCCAAGCCCAAAGCAGAGAGATTGCATAGGGGTCCACACGTCCTAAAAGAGAAAGTCAAACCCCCAGATTCCGCATCGCCTAGCCGAGCTCGCAAATTTTCACGAAAGGCGAAATGACTAACTCAAGCTTGCTACTGGCACTCTGCAACCTCAAGGGCCACACACATTCTGACATCGCCAATATTGTACATATTCCCAAGTGGGTGTTAGAGGAAGGGTCTTATAAACAGCTCCACACCAACAACCTCATTGGATAAGTAATTCTCTCTGTACTTAGACGAGCTAAATACTTCCTATACAAATTTAGTCATATGAGTATGCTTAGCTTGGCACTAGATAGGTGCAAGTACTCTAGCGCAGGTCAATAACATGTTCGGATCAAAGGAGTTGACCAAAGGAGCACTCAAAGACCCGCATGCAAGTTTTTCCCGCCAACATATCACATACATGTTAGACATGTATAAAGCACAAGTTGTACCAAGTGAATACGAATATGAAACTTGCTCGTGCATCAAAAACTTGTTAAACATAATAAAACAGATATGAATTACTGCATTTTTAATAAACCATATTTCACCATACTTATATCCATACTTCTTAGAGCATAACAGAATAAGATATATTCCACCAGTCCAAAATGTCATATAGTTGAATCTCTGCTCCCCCATTGATTGTGCTAAAAAAAGAAAAACAGGAATAAAGCAATAAGAACAAGCATTCAATTCTGAAAGCATATTTGTAATGGAAGCAAATTATAAAGTCAAAGATTGACTCACCATCCCCAGAAGGACCAGTCAGGAAAAACAATATCCAGCGTGGCATCATCCCCACAGTAACGAAACAAAGGAGGTGGGGTCGGCCCACTAGGCCCACTAAAATGGCTGGTCAAAATGACAGGCCAGTCAACGCAATCAAACATCAGATCCAAATCAGGCACTTTTCCGGGGTACCTCCGTAACAACTGTAGGATCCCCCACACCGTAAAAGTATCTCTCGTTTGAAACGACTTTTTATAAGTCTCCACGTAAGCCTTCCCATTCAGAATCACCAGCCGGAAATTGGCCGTCCGTTTCCCAGCCTCCAGCGTGGCCCTCGTGATCCCGGTCCGAGCCCACGGCCTCAGGTCCTCGTGGATCCAACGGAAGTAATCGGGGCACGTAGCTGCCGATGGACGCTCAGGATCTTCCTCCACAGTCCAATTGGTCGGGTAGTTGGCAGGGCAGGCTCCTCCTGTGATGTTATTGAAAGACTTACAATCGAGTGTGAATTCGACTTGTCGTCGTCGGTGGTTTGGCTTTCGTTGGATTTCGGAAGTGTTGTAGGGGTAAGATTGGGATTTCCCACTCCCTTTTATTGTGTTTCCAGGTAAATTATATGCTGTAGTCTGAAATAAAAATCAATCCATCGAATTTTCATTAAATTTTTCTGCCGACAAATTTAATGGTATCCCTCATTTCTCGGAAATTAGACAGAAGGAAAAGCTTTTTTTTTTTTTCCCCCTTAAACTATAAAAAATAACCTCAATTTTGTCATTTATATATATACACACATAAATAATTCAAAGATACTTATAATTTTTTTAAAAAATTTGTATGAACAATTTGGAAATGGAACAACGTGATGTTGAAAGAAAATTTTAAACCACGTATACTCCTAAAGTGGGATTGGATTTGAAGACCCATAATATGAAACCGAGAAAAAGCATACGTACTTTTCAAATGTAGTGTAAAGTTGAGACTTTTTCTTCTTTTTTAGTTCAGTCTTTCTAAATTCTTTTACAGATTTATAGGTGACGTGGTGTTCTTTTTTAATGTAGAGTAAATCTTATGCTCCATTTTCTTTACACATAAAAGAAAAAAAAAATTGAAAAAAAAATATTAAAAAAGAAAGAAATGACACGTGCCACGCTTTTATTACATGCTAGCTAAGATGTACAAAATATAGGTTTGGTCCGGCTGTACCCAAATTTTTTGTTATGTGTATCATAATACTCATTTCTAGAATAAACATGCGATGATTTAAGGGGAAAAAAAAAAAAAAAAAACGTTGAATCAAACCTACCTATAAACTAGTAATTGTATCCATATGAATTAAATAGCTAATTCAGAACTTTTATGTTATTTGTATCATTTTCCACCTTTCATAATTAAATCTTAAGATTTTCATGAGGGAACCAATATAAATCTTAAATTTTCGATTGACCAAAAAAAACTTAAATCCACCTAATTTTCTATTATGTAACACTAACAATTAGCAAGTTTGAGAATTGATGCGGGTACAATTTTTTAAAAGTAATTATAATGAAATGTGTAATTAATCAATTCACAAAATAAAGAGTCTAATTGAATTTAAATTGATGCATATTTAAAAATTGGTTTCCACAAGAACGTGGCAAAATCTAAATAAAGGAGGAACAGGCGTCGAAAAAGTAGACAGCCTTATTTTTGCAGGAAAAATGTAGAACCGACAATTCGGCCAATTAGTGGTTACTTACGACACCGGAAAACGACATGTCGGTTTGGTAAGTTTGAAAGTTCAAAAAAACAATTGTTATTGGAAAGGAGAGGGGAAATTAAAAGAATTAAGAAATTTAATTAGTGATAATAAATGAAAGAAAGAAAGAAAGCAAGCAAGAAACTTACAGATGAATGGAGGCGCGGGGCGAGGAAGACGCCGGCGAGGAGGAAGAGTGAGAAGAAGAACAAGAAGAGAGAGAAAGTGGCCGGAGACTTGAGAAATGGCTTGAACAGACGATGATCGGAAAAATAGCGAGAGTTGGAAGAGGCGTAATGTGAAAACCTCTGCTGGAAACTGCCGGCGTCTCTCATTTTTTTTTAAAAAAAATTTATTTACTCTTCCTTCACCACTCCCACATTCTGCCTTTTCTGACCCACCGCCGTCCGGCAAGGACAGAGAGTGTAATTTTGATTTTTTAGATGGAGAATATAATGTGGGGTTTTTAGATGGGATCGTGTGGAATCATATATTGAATTAAGAAATTTTATGTAAACATAATAGATACCCCCTTTAATTTCCTCAAAATTACAACTTTAGACACTTACTCAGACGTGATTGGCACACGTGTCTAATAACCACTCTAAAAGACCATACCACAGAATAACAAAAATCCACCCAAATATTTTTTAGCTATACTTATATGTGTGGAAAGAGAGAGCAGTTTTGTTGTTAGAGAAAAATATAAATAATAAAAATATAGCCTTGCCAATAAGATTAGATAGTTATTTATTAAGACACAAAATCATTAAAAGTTTATGTTTGTTAGCAAATTATCTACTTTATTGGAAGAGTTGTAAAGACTTCTAATCCTAATATTTGTTATTGACAATTTATTTTGGGAGAGAATGTGTTGAAATTGTGTTGTGAAATTAATTGTTGATTTAGTAGAATTAATTACAATTTAATGGAGAGAGTTTGAAAGGAATTTGTAATGTCATTCGATGGCTTTGTGAATTAATTCTTCAATTAATTGTGTGAGAGACTTTGGAACTATATTGAATAATTCAATTTTCTTAAGTGAAATATTAATTATATAATTTAATGAGAGAGTTGAGAGAACGCTCTCGATTACCTTAATGGTTGCGTCCATAATGGAAAGAAGGTTAGCTCAAAATAATAATAATAAAATTAGTAAATGACAATCGAAATAAAGTACAGTTCAATTAATATATGTATATATACGTACTTCCCCAACTTAGTTCATAATATCAAAATGTTACAATTTTAATTTTAGGATTTGGATTCTGTTTCAATTTGGTCCGTAGCTAAATCTCAAGATTTATACTTTTAACTTCACTTTTCAATAAATACTGACATTTTCATCTTTGGTGTTAATGTCTATTTTTTATCATTATTAAATTTAAATTTTAAACTACACTTCATAATTATTTTAAATTAATCAATAAACACTAACGTCAATAACTAAAATGAATATTTAATGAAAATGATGTTTAAAGTGCAAATCTTGAAACTTAGAGACCAAATTGAGACAAAATTCAATTCTTAAAAGTAAAGTTGTAACAATTTGAAACCTAAGGACTAAATTGAAACGAAACTTAAAATTACATTTTGGAACCTAGAGATTTATTAGAAACTAGACACAAAACTTAAGTATATTGAAAAATATAATTTTTTTAGCCAACTTAAATATAGCTTTGCTCTTTAAAGCATAATTTATTTGCACGCAAATTTTTTAATATATTTGAAAATGTTTAGGCTAAACGTGGAATTTTTGAAAAGTTAAATATATTTTTTAGTCATTTTTTTAAAAAAGTTAAAACTATTTTATTCCTATGCTTTAAAGTTTGTTCAATTTTAGTCTTTATAGTTTCAAGTGTCCAATTTTAGTCTATGACCTCTCAACAAATCTTAAATTTAATCCCCTTAAAATTATATTTTTATCAAACTTAGCTATATATTAATAAATAATAATTATGCAATAAAATAAAATATGTGAATATATTTCCAAAATTTATAGTAAAAATGTTAATGGATAATAAAAAGTTCTTAAAAAATTAACAATAAACTAGTAGTAGAGACTAATTTTAAGATTTATTAAAACTATGAACACTAAAATTGGACATTTTAAAGCATATAGACTGAAATTAAATAATTATCCAAATACATAGACTAAAATAATATTTTAATTATATATTTTTTAATAAGTGTCTGTCATCTATATTTTCGTAATTTTATCTTTCAGCCAATTTTATAAATAACTAAATTGAAAAATGTGAATAGTTAAACAATTATAAAAAAATAAAAAAATAAAAAAATTCGAAACAGGGTTAAAACATATATGAAGCCATTTTGAAAGTGTGTGATCTACATTTAAATTTAAGGAAATATAGAGATTTGGAGATCTTATATAGGGGACTATGAAACTATAGAGCAAAGAGAAAGGCTTTGAGAAGCTGAATAATTTTTGAATCAGATGGCTAAGGCACTTCCCTTTTCATCTTAATTTCTCTCCTTCTCACTTTTCTTCTTTACTCTGGTTTGGTTTCTAGCAAAAGATGGTATTGCAGGTTCCAACAATGGCTGATCACAAATTAAAGAAGAAACCCACAGAAGTAGGTGTATACATATTTGATGGGGTGACATTTTGATCAACAGGGATCGACTCCATCGCAGCTGATTTGAAGGAGCATACAGTTGATCAATAGGCTCTACAGTTGAAATGGTGAAGAAGATGAAGAACGACAGGGAACTGGAGATTGTTTTCTTTTTAGTACAACAAGAACCTCCTATCTCAAGGGAGAGAGTAGGTGTTAATTACTAATGAGCTATGTTTACTTTGACGGGAAGATAGAGATGGTTTCGGTAAGTCGGAGGACAAGGATAAAAACATACAAAGGAACAAAGATGATCAAACATGACTTCTATCAAACCAGACCAAACTAAATAGGAAAAACGAAAGGGAGGAATTAAAGTTTTGGAGGAGAGGATTAGACATTTGAAAAGTGAAGCAGCAGCACTAAAAAATGACAATAGTTCTTCTGTTAATAACCATATTACTAAGCTAAAACTTCATTTTCAAACGTCTCAAAGAATAAACAGAAATGGAGCACAAGGGCAGCCATTTTGATGTTGATGAGAATCAGCCACTTCCAGAATGTAGAGGACAAGTAGATGTCATTATATAAAGAGAGACAAAGGATCACAAGGGAAATACTATGCCACTAACATTTGAAATGTGTCAACATTTCTATTCCTCAAGCTATTTTAAGTCCCAATTCAACCCTCAAAGTATTAGTTAGGTTAAGCTCATTCCTCCATTTAAGTTGTAACCACGTTACATGATTAACAAGCATCAATATTTCCATTCAGTCCAAATGTCCTATTTGTAAAAGAATCAATTTGAAACATTTAAAAGCTAAAATGATAGGGGAGGGAAGAACTTCAGAAACAGAAAAGAATCCACAAAGTTAAAAAGACTGACACTAAGTTTCGTCATGGAATAACCATTGCCGGTACATCCTTGTATCATCTGGTTATTAATTAATATCAGGAGACTGGAAAAACTGGCTCTTGAATTTCTCATTTGGTTATTAATTAATAATCTCGAATTACACAGACTCATCCTAATGATCTACCATCTCCTATATCCCTTAAATTTTGTCACTAAATGGGCATATTGCTCCTTCTCGACCATGTGCATTATAACTTTGTGAGCCTCGGAAAGCTTTCCTGCATTTCGCAAATAACTTACAAGGGTACTATATAGAAGAAAATTTGGTCTGCAACCTTGGGATTCCATTTCAGCGAGCATAGAGTAAGCCTCCTCGAACTTACCCACCATACAAAAACCACGAATCATGGAGTTGTACGTAAATACATTAGGGAGCTGGCCCTTCATTACCATCTCTTCAAAATATTCCCTAGCTTTCTCATGCTCCCCAGCCTCTGTATAGCTTGTGATCATCACAGTGTAGCAAACAACATCAGGAATGCAGCCATAGTTTCCTAGTTCATCGAAAAAATATTTACAAGCATCCAAATTTCCAGCCCGACTAAGCCCATTTATAAGTGTTGTGAAGTGAAGAACACTCGGATCAAAGCCCACTTCCCTCATGTGGTTCAAAAGATTTAGAGCAGCAAGGGGTTTGTCTCCTTTGCCAAGAACGTAAAGAAGAATGTTATAAGTATGAAAATCAGGGGAAAACCCACTCCTGGCCATTTCATCAAGCAATCTGTGAAACTGATCCAATTTCCCCAATTTGCATCTTGCAAACAATAGCACATTATATGTGAGAATGTCTGGGCTGTGACCATCAAGCAGCATTTGCTGATACACCCATTCAATCAACTTGTACTGTTTTACAACAAGTAGTCCATGAAGAATGGCATTATATGAATGTTTGAACGGCCTGAAATTGAATGTTTTCGATTTGATAAACCTCTCAACAACTTTCTTAGCCAAGCCTGCATCACCACAAGTACATATCAGTATCATAAATGTCCTTGCCGTAACAGGGTACCCTCTCTCAGTCATCTCATCAAGTAACCTCCACATAGCCTTGAACTCCTCACATTCAGCAAATATTTTCATGATCATATGATACGACTTCACAGTGTGTCTATAATTCTCAATCTTACCGGACCATACGAAAAACTTGTACCCCAATTTTGCACACTGATTTTTGTTTAGAACACCTGTACTTTTCAAAATCCCCTTCAAAACTTCCCCAACAAGTACCCCTGAGACCTGTAGTTGCAGTTCATCTAAGGCCAAAAATGTGTTAAATCCAGGACCATCCTGTTTGAGAATCTCAATAACTTTTTCAGCATCTGTTTTCGCACCCTCTAGAAAACCCCTTCTCAATGAAAAACCATCGCATCTACCACTCTCAATCTCACAAGAATCCGATTTTTCATCAGCAAAGTAGCCAAACTCTGATCCCTCCAATCTCTTCTTATAGGGTTCCACAAAAAGCTCAAATCGATCATCACTACCAAAGCTCCGATTCCAAATTGTTCGACGCACAATAAAAGAAGTTGAAAATAATCTGCAGACTATCCGCGAACTCACAAGCGATGAATAGTTCATGATTGATATCCATTATCGCTAAAGATTCACAACACTTAAGGAGATCAAGTAATCGAATAACAAAGCAAAAATGGGCAAGTGGAAAAGCGCCGAAGCGTTTGTTTTCCCAAATTGGGAGGCACCCATTTACCAAGAACAACCCCAATCTTGCAATAGGTTACGAATCCAACAAAAAAATTTCATTTGAGAAAGAATTTGCCCTTTGAATTTCAATGTAACATCAGAAAATATGAAGTTGGAATAAAGACTTATCTGGGATTTTTGCGATTTTGTAGAGATCTTCGAAATTGACGCTTGAAAACAAGATCGAAGTTCCTTCTTCAGATTGAGTGGAAGAGAGACGGAAACAGGAGAAGAGATGCTACTTGATTGCTAGGGTAACATGAACTGAAACACAAAGCAGCTCTTGAAACTTGCCGATTGTCGTTTCTCCGCCCACATCGCCTTCACTTCTCACCGTTCGACATGTCGAACATGAATTTATTATAAAATTATTTGAACAAAAGTAAAACAAAATGGAAATTTAGCTTTATCCTACTAACAAGTAACAACAATAAAAAAACGAGATAAAGATATCAACTTTATCCTTCTTTCATTTCATTTATCTCTTCACATGAGATCTTACGGAAAAAAAAATAATAATAATTAAGAAACACTCGAGTGATGATAATATTTAGGGTAATTGCATACATAGCCATTTAAAATAAAATAATAACAAATTTAGAACCATTAAAAATTATTTAAAAATTTGATATAATTTTAACTTTTTTATATCTATCGCTAACTAAGTTTTATGATACTCGATAATAAATTGTTATATATAGTATATAAAAATTATATTATTTTACTTCATTTACTATAAATTATAGATGATTTCTTTTATTTCTTTTATGTTAATTTTTTAGGTTTATGATGATATATATTATTGATAAAATAGAAATATTATGTCAACTATCAAGTTTCATTTGTTGTTAAGTCTGTCACTTTATACTATGTCAATAAAATTAAAAATGGTATATTAATGATATTTATCTATCCATGATTATTTGATGGTCATGTGTTAGGAGATCTATCATTGGTTTATTATATTAATAAATTAGAAAAAAATGGTTGTATTTAACCCTTGTTTTTCGTTAATAATTGTTTGTAGGTTCATTTCTTATTAAATGAATCATTTATATATCGTTATTCGCACCAGATTTTCAAAAGTTTAATTTAAACTTAAGTTTATGTAGATTTAGTGCGGATGTGGTTGGATTGTAGTGATAATTCTCTCTAGGTTTTTTGGGTGTAGAATTTTCTGACTCATTCAGATGAAAAGAACTCTCAAGTGGACCTTATGGGTCTGGGCTTGGTTGGTCTACGAACTTGACCGTTGGGTCCATCTAATTGAATTTAGGTAATTTTGTGCCAAGTTAAGCCTATTTTTGGACTTTAGCCCAAAATATTAATATCAACTTAGACCAAATTACTTTATTTAATTCAAGGTCAAGACGTAAACACGTGGCATCAACAGGATTTGCCAACTTATCTTTAATTTCAATTTAGGACACATGTCGACTTCCAATTTGTCCCAAATATGATAATTTATCATTTTGTCATTAATTTGATAATTTGAGAAATAACGTGCCAATTGTGATTAGTAAAAAATTTCTCGTACCAATATAACAAAAAAAAAGTATAATAACAATAATTTTATTTTTATTTATTAATAATTATTTATATGTTACTTTACAATTAAATATATTGTTAATAATGATCAATAAAATAAAAAATGTACCTCATGAATATGAAAAAAATGGGTAGAAATCTAGGTGTGCTGATTTCATACTAGATCTATTACTTATGTACCTAATGAATATGAAAGAAAAAGATTACACTAACAATATCTAACTTTCGTTACATACACTTAATATGCTTATTTGCTATTAATTTTATTGTTAATATACCAAATCAAATAAGATTAAAAAGGGTATATATCAATGATATTTGACTATTAAATATTTTTCTTAAGAATTTTTTTTTTTCATGCTCGTTTAGTCTGCTATCAATATGTTATATCTAAATATTAAAAATAATAAATTAGTGATAACTTAATATTAATAATGAAATGATAGAAATGTAATTGATATATTAATGATACATCATTGTTAGTAGTAATTTATTGTTATTGTTATATATATTAGAGATATATTAGTTGACAAATGTAGAAATGATTGATTAAGTTATAAACATAGGAATGTTCTTTGTTCTTTATTAGTGGTAGACATAAAAATAATTTTACCAAACAGGTAGAAATTGTTGCTTAGAAACATAAAAATAGTTGGTCATGAATATTTAAAGAAAAAAGAAAACATCACCAATAGACACGTTATTGGTTTATCATTAAATACATAAAGTTTGTTCATCAAGAATATACATGAAAATAGTTGATAAATGATAGATATATCAATGATAAATGTAAGAATAGTCATCTATCAATGATATCAAAAAAAAAGAGAAAAAAGTCAACGATAAATGTCTATGAGTTACCGAAGTCGTCTCCTATTGATAAACTATTAAAATGATCTATTGATAATGGAAGTCTATTACTAATAGACTATATAAATAATGTAACATATTTATAAATATTACAACCAAATTTACCGTCCATTAAAATTATTCATAATGTTATACTTTGGTTATTGTTCACTAAAAATAAAATTTTATTTCTTGTCAAAATATAGATTTTTTTTAGTTCGAGTTCAAAATTACTAGCATTTAATTATTATTTTTATATAATTTATATCCATAAAATTTTCATTAAAAAATAGTGAAATCGAAAATCTTAATCAAACAACTATTTTTATATAATTTGTTATCCATTTTAAACCCGGTATTTAGATCAAATTCAGAAAATTAAGAAAAATAATTTTAAATAATTTATTTTTGTTTTAAAATTTTAACTAGGATTTTAAATAATTTTTTAAAGGTAAAAATCATTATAGAAAAATATGAGAAAAAACACAAATTTGAAAAACAAAAAATAAGTCTGCTCATTAGTGAATGGCTTGCATTTTTTTTTTTTTTAATTAACAACATGTGTATGTTAAAACTCCCTATTATCCTACCTAAATCTAAGATGAGATGTGACGACAATAAACCATAAACGTGTAAGGGAGTCTACTGTCAAACTACATGCTTGAAATGTAACATATTATATATGGGCTTTGTATTGAACTTTGAAACTATGTCTTTTTTATGACTTATATTAACTACTAATAAATATAAACAACACTTCAAAAACTCCAATTATTTGTAATACTTTTACTTTTAACATGAACACGAGTACCTAAAAAAAAAAAAAAGGCGTGTAGAACTATATGTGAGACAAGTGGCGGACGTCAAGTAATCTGCGGGAAATGCAAGAAGTACTACCTTTCTTGAACTTTTACTCTATTTGAATTCAAGAAAATTTAATAAACGATTTTAAATTTGTTGTGATTTGAAATTCCTCAAGATCATAGATTCTAAACATGTCACTGATGTAGTTGATTTCTTTGATTTTTTCTTTTTAATATTTAATAATTTTTGTGAGAAGTTGAAATACATCCCAAACGTCAAGATGAAATTAATCGCATTAATAATAAATTCAATTAGATAATAACGTGCTCATTATTTATAATAGATGAAAATTACAATGAATTTAGAGATCTCAAGTATTTTTATCCTTTAATTGAAGAAAATTTATAATATTCAGTGTTTAGAAAAATCTACTTATTCATTTATTTATTTATTATATTATTTTGTAATTCAGAAAATCTACTTATCCAATTATCATACAAATTAAAGAGAAAGAAAGAATCAACTAAATAAATATGACAACATTCTTTTTACATAAAACTCGATGACATATAAGAGATCATAACAGTTTTTCATATCGCAATAAAATTTTACATTAACTTTTAAAATTAATTAGATACGAAAATTTGAATTGAAAGAAAAACATTAACAAACGAAAAATTCAATATCAGCCTCTTATATTTTATGTGGATTAACTATATGCAAAAAAGGCTTAACATTATAAAATAATTTCATATTGGCATGGTTTAAAATTAAATGTGGAATGGGGCGAGCATGCAAAGATAAATACGATTTAATATTATAAAATATTTTAATGTATTAAAATTATGATACCTAATGCTTTGAATTATACATGGATCCAAAAACATAATTGAGCTTCTGACCATTTACATTATAAATAGATAGCAAAACCTTTCCATATTTGCAAGCAAAAGTCTAAAGAAAGATCCAAAAGGGATTAAGTTTGTCACAAGAAAAAGAAAAAACAAAGAACACATTAATTTTATATATATATTTTTTGGATTTATCAAAGAACACTATTTTTTTCCTTTGGGTGTCTGGTTTTTCCATATCTCACAAAATGTGTAAGTTTTTCTTTTTCCTTAATCTACTATTTTTTTTTTAATATTTTAAAGACTTTTAGATATTTGTACAACAAAATATATGAAGGTGTATATTTTCAAATCTCTAAATCCCTATGTTTAAGATTTTATATTACTATTTCCTTTAAAAAAAAAAAAAATCTATTACTAAACATAAAATTTTACTTTCATCATGTTACATATCACTCTAATTTTGGCGTAGAGACGTGTTTCCTAAGTTAAATAGCAAATTATATATAACTAAAGCCACATTTTCAATTAATCTTAATATGAAAAGTGGGGTTTTTTAAAATGCATTCCCAAAAAACAAGTTAATAATAAAGAAGTTATTTTAAATGACAAAATAATTAAAAATATTTATAAATAATAACAAAATATCATAGTCTATCGTGGTCTATCGTAAATAGACAATAAAATTTGATGATGTTTATAAATATTTTGGTTCATTTTCCTATATTTGAAAACAACCCTTAATAATATTTTGTGAATTATGAATAATAAAAAAAAAATTCATTAATATTATAAAAATTTTGATTACGAAGGAGTAAACATGGCGTAAATATAAAAGAAATGAATATTTTTGTTTTGTAGCCTTTATGTGATTATTGATTATTGATTTGAATTTAGAGCTATAATTATAATTAATGTATTTATGTAATTCAAAATAAAATTTGGAAATTAATAATTATGTTTAAAATGCTAGCGGAGAGCACAAGTGATGGGAAGAAGATCGAAATAAAAATTCAAGCTTGGGAAGATAGAGAAAAGACCAAAGCCGATAACAAGTAAGTTCTCTCTTCATTTTATTAATATCTTTTTCGGTAATTTTTGTTTTTTTAAGAGTAATTTTATAGTTCAAAAACACGACTTTGACTTGGTTGTATTGATAATATTTTTCCTAATTGAGTTATGTTTGTTAAATATATAGTGATGATAAAAAATTTTTAAAAAATTTTGCCAAAAGTTATGTCCAATTACAAATCTAAGCTTAGTTGTAACATAGATGATAGACCCAATAATATTTGAGTTTAATATTTTCGTCCATAAATAAAAGTTTTTCTTTCGCTTTTTTCTTTTCTTTTCACAATTGGCAATTTTTCGAATAATTGGTATTGCTATTTACTTAAAAAAATTTGGAAGGCAATCTAAAAATAGATTTAGAAATTAAATTTTAATTTAAACAGTTTATCAAAATGTATTTGATAATCTATTAAATCATAAAATTAATTATAATTATATTTAGTTTGAATATAAATTATTACTAATTAATTTATGATTATTTTTTTTAGAATTATTATTTTGTAATATTATATAAATATATTAATACATATTTTAATTCAACAAAAAATAATTGAGTTTATAAAATAAAATACTATATTTGTTAATATTTTTATATATTTCTATATAATTATGCATTCTCAAAATTCAAATTCAAATTCTAAATACATTAAAAATAAATTTTCTATCTTTTTAGAAATTGCATTGTTTGAACACATAATTCGAAAATAGTTCTAAAAAACAGAATCTAAACTACCTGCGAAAAGCATACAAGCTAAACAGTAAATCTAAAAATATAAAACATAATCTAAAATATCTACTAGACTCATTAATTTACAAGAAAAAAGAACAAACATAGAGATTATAGACATAAAAAAGAACAACAATATAAAATAATAATAATAATAATAATAATAATAAAAAAAAAAAACTTGAAATGTGAATTATTTTAAGACATGTTCGAGGGTGATTCTAAAATAATTAAAATCACTCCAAAATATCCAAACGTCCCTTACACTAAGCTAAAGTGTTTGTATAAATTGTGCAGAGCTGAAAGGAAGTTGGCTTCTACTGAGGTATGGAAGAGCACAACGAAAGCTACTTTGGAAGCTGAAGTCAAGAAGATAGATGTAAATTAATTTCTTTTTTCCGCCTCCTTTGATTGTGAGTTTTTGAATTAATATTCTAATTATATATTTTATGGATAAGGCTGGGTTGGAGAAGTTGAGATTAAAGGAGATGGAGAAGGTAAAAAACAAAGAGGCTGAGACCAATAAGGCAGTTGAATCAAAGAAGGCATCCATTGAAGCAAAAAGAGAGCAGCAAAAACAAAGGGTTGAGGAGAAAGCTGCCAAGCATAGATCTACCAATACAATTCCAACTAAGTGTTTTGGCATTTGCAATGACTGATTAATTACATTATATTATATCTAACTCCACAATAAACTTATATATATATATAGCTTTATCCATTTCAATTACATTATATGATATAGTTTTTTAATCATTTCAATATGAATTATATACCCAAAATGATGAAATAATTATATGATATGGGGGTGCGTTTGAGAAGAATGGGACAATTGAGGAGGAGGTATTGTCAAAGCCAAAGGCCCTATTCTTTTGGTTTGATTGTTTTGTCATTGACAATTACAAATATCATCTCTGTTTCCGTGGTTGCAAACCAAAGTTTCTTTAAACTGTCCCACCTTCCAAACCCATCAATGAACTCATTCTAGCTTTGCTCTATGCCACCCATGGCTAATCTTTATGGTTGCTGAACTATTTCTTTAACCTAAAGTTTAATAAATCAAATATTATTTTGGTCTTTATATTTTAAAATTTGTTCAATTTTAGTCTCGATATACTTTCAATTATTCAATTTTAGTCTTCGTACTTTTAATAAATCTTAAATTTAGTCATTCAATGTTAGTTTGTACCGGAATTAGTTAAATAATAATAATATTTTTTACATAAAAAAAAAAAAATAAAATATGTGAATATGTTTTCAAAATTTATTGTGAGAAAAGTTTTTTAAAAAATCAACGATGAACTAATAGTAGAGACTAAATTTAAGATTTATTAAAGGTACAGAGACTAAAATTGGATAATTGAAAGTATAAAGACTAAAGTTGAACAGACATCAAAGTAAAAGAACTGAAATGATATTTTATCTTTTTTTAACTCTTGGAATTTTTCTTTTCATTCTTATAATTTTTAACTTCAACATCTTTATCCATTTTTAACATCGACTAAGTGTGACGTGTCTATTAATCAATTTAACTATGTCTATTATATCACATCACTCACTTTAATGTTGATGTGAACATAGTTCAAATCGTTAAAACATACTATCATTTATCGTTTACCAAAATGTGGGGAGTTTAAACCCGGCCCTAAAACATTGCATCAATTTAGTTAAAATTTATAGATGCCATCAATACTATTAACGACAATGGCTAACTCAAATAAATAAGTTAAAGGCATCTACATACTTTCGGTATGGTAATTAAATTTGAAATCTAGCCAACCAAATAATGGTTAAAAACACATTAGTTGTAGAATTTAATAATCATAAAAAATATCATAAGTTTGGGTACAAATTAATATATATATATCATTTACCTACAAATGATATTGTTTTAATGGGTAATTGTCGAACATAACCTTTAAAAGTTTTTGCCTTTCATAACTAGCACACTTTTAGGAAACTCAAGAAAATAGTCTTTCTCGGTCTTTTTCGACTGAAATCGACTCTAAGATTTAGATAAAAAGTTCACTTCTTTTTATTGACATCCAAATTATTGATTGTTTTGGGTTTTCTTAGTGGAATCTCGCTTGAGATGAAGAAGGAAATTGTATATTATATTTCTTAAATTTTACATGCTATCTAATCTTGTTCAAATTTAACGAAATTTTAGGGTTTTTAATGATCAATTTTAATATTTATGATGAATAAAATCTTCATCAACTTTTTGAACCAAATATTTTTAAAAATACAATATTTTTAATATTTATGATGAATCAAATCTTTATCAGTTGGACTCACTCTTAGATTACGTGTTTGGGAAAACAAATACTAACATTCTCAGTCTTCATCCTGACTAAGATATTACCGAGAAAGACCAAAACAATCAATAGTTTGGATGTACAAGAAATTAAATTTTTATTCAAATCTAAGACTCGATCTTGATCGGGAAAAACCATGTCCACAAGTTTCCTAGAATTGTGCTAGTTGTGAGAGGTGAAAACTAAATAGGGTTGCTTATGACCTTTTGTATAAATATCTCAAATCTCACAAGCCAAATGTTATTTGATTTAGCTTTTGAAAATATAATTTTTTGCTTGTTACACTCTCTCGAGCTCGCTCCTCTACTCTTCTTATGATGCACTCATGTTCAACTAATCTAATTTAATAGTGCTCTCACACTTTATGGCTCTTCCTCCTTCACTCTCTTTCGTCCACACCCTCCTTTTCACTCATTCACCCACACTCGCGTTGTGCTTGCCTCTTGAAGAAAAATGTTAAACAAGTGGTTGTGACATAAGCAAAAAGTTATTAATTATTTTCAAAAGGTGAGGCAAATGATATTTTGAATGTGAAATTTGGACCATCCATTAAAAGAAAGGATAAATTATACAAAATGCCCTTAAACTTTAACTTTGTGTCAAAAATACTCTGTAACTTTGAAAAGTTTCAAAAATACCTTTAAAATTTCAAAAAACACTTCAAAAATACCCTTGCCGTTAGTTTTGGATGGAAATTGTTAATGTTTTGTTTCAAAAATACCCTTCTTGTTATATGAACACAAATTGTTAATAATCGTTTCAAATATCCTTGAACTTTTAAAAGTTGTATTAATACTCTTAGTTATAAAAAAACAATTTAAAAATGCTCATACCGTTAGTATAGTGATCAATTTGTTTGAAGTTTTCTTAATTTCGAAAAAAAAAAATCAAGTTTGAAACAAATTATATAGATATCAAATTTTTTCATATAGATACCTTTATTTTTCTCTAATTTGTCCAATTTTTACACCAGTTTTGTCACAAGAACATATAAATCGTTACTTCTAGTTAATGCTTAAAGTCCCACAAAACTCCAAAAACAAAAATCTCCCCTCAAAACTTAGCAAAACTACAAATAGCAAAAAAAAAAAAAAAAAAAAAAAAAAAAAAAAAAAAAAAAAAAAAAAAAAAAAAAAAAAAAAAAAAAAAAAAAAAAAAAAAAAAAAAAAAAAA
>QLSR01000065.1:0-29081 GCA_031780015.1 Citrullus colocynthis | reverse complement strand
TTGTTTTTTTTTTTTTTTTTTTTTTTTTTTTTTTTTTTTTTTTTTTTTTGAAGTTTAAGAACATTTTTTAAACTATTGAAAGGTATTTTTTACTGTAATTTAGTCAAAAAAAAAAAATGTAAAATTATCCTTTTGGATTAATTTATTTATTAAAAAAAGCATCTTCTCGTTGGAAAAGAAAAGAAAAACAACGATGAGAGGTCACTTTGGCTGCCGGCCCGGCCCACGAATATTCCTTTTACCACCACCACAAACCCTAATGAATCTTTGGAAGATTCGTTATTATACAACGTCGTTTTTAGCGGAAAAATATATGTAGATTTTCTTTTAGGATCCGTTCATTCTACCGATATTGGTATGAAATTTTATATAGAAATTTAATATCCTTATTTGTTTTACAAAATTTCACTTTTTAAAATTCAAGATATTAATAGTAGTGAATTTTAGACTACTTGACAATAGTTTTTTAATTCTCTCTATACTCGTGAGATTTCTGTAACTAAGAGATAAATAAAGTTTAATTAATTAATAAATTAATACCAATTAATCATAACTATTAATTTTAAGATATTTGCAATAGATAGCAAAATAAAGTTAAAAATATTTGCAAATATGGCAAATGTTGACTAGTCAACCTTTGAATTTTTGTGATTTTCAATTTTGCCCTCCCTTGTCTTGCATAACTTTTTTTTTTCATTTTTTTTTTATAGCTTTTGCTCTTATCTGCCCAATCTCCTCATATTTTCTTTTCTTTTCTTTTCTTTTTCATTTTCTTTTTCTAATTCCTTTTCCATCTCCCCAATCTCCTCGTAATAATATAAATCTATTAGTGATAGCCACTAATATACTTTTCTTTTTTTCTATTTTTCTTCCATCTCCCCAATTTCCTCGTAATAATATAAATTTATCCATCATAGCCACTAATATACATATAACTTAGTCACTCAAAGAATTATATCCTTGATTGAAGAATTCACTGGCTATCACTTATATTTTTAAATGTTATAATAGAATTCACTAAATATTTGTATATCGGTAGTATCCAATATTAGTGATAGAACTTAGATATTTGTCATATTTATGTATCAATGATATCAAACTTAGGTAGATATTAGTGATAGAAGTCTATTATTGATAATCATGATAAAAGTTTCTCAATAACAGCCATTAATAGCTTTGCGTGTTAATATTTCAAAATTGATTGTTACTAATAAAAGTCTATAAAAAATAACTATTAATATTTTCTATCATTGATAGCTTAA
Source organism: Citrullus colocynthis (assembly GCA_031780015.1). Lineage (NCBI taxonomy): Eukaryota > Viridiplantae > Streptophyta > Magnoliopsida > Cucurbitales > Cucurbitaceae > Citrullus > Citrullus colocynthis. The sequence continues at coordinate 27,819 of QLSR01000065.1, read as the reverse complement.
TCTTTGATGATTTTCTTCCACGGTTAATAGCCACTTATAAAAGTCTATCATTGGTAGCCAACTTAGTAGAATTAATTAATAAAGTTGAATCTCAAACTAAAGTGTAAGTGACATGCCTAGAAGTTATCACTAATAGCATGTTATTAGTGATAAAAACTATCAACGATAGCATGTTATTTGATGGTAAAAATGAATGACAAAAGTTACCTCTAATAGCATGTTATCAGTGATAGAAACTATCACCGATGACCATGATATACGTGATATCAATGATAGAACTTAGGTGATATCCTTATATCGATGATATCAATGATATAAAAGCTGATTGCATTTTATGAAAGTCTACCATTGATAGCCATTACTAAAAGTTATTGGTGATAGCCAGGAGCTATCAGTGATATGACTTAGGTAGATATCAGTGATAGTCACTTATAAACCTCTCATTAATAGATTTCTGTCACTTATAGCTTTAAATATTAATCTTTGAAAGTTGATAGTTTCCTTTCAAAGTTGATAACTACTTATAAAAGTCTATCATTGATAACCACTAATATCCTTAAGTGTTAATAGTTTAAGCTTGATTTCAATTGATGGGTATCAATAATAGCCACTACTAATGATAGCAAATTGAAAACTAATATTTCAAGTGTTACTATTTTAAGGTTGTATTAATATTTCTCAAATTTAAAGTTATCATTGATAGCTAGCCATTGATAGCTATCACTGATAGTTGCTATTAGTGATAGCTTTCAAGTTGAGAATATAAGAAGAAGAAGCGTGAAATGGCGGGCTGAACATGAGCTTTTTAGTCATTTACCAATATGACTATCACTGATAGCTACTATCAATGATATTTAGCGCTAATTTTGTGCTATATCCCTAATATGTTTTTCCTTGTGCTATATTTTTTATTATTTTGAGCCTAATTGCTATTTGTGCAACTAACCCTTAATTTTAATTAAGGGTTGAAAAAGTGTACTATTGCTATGCATCCAAAATTGTTCAAAAAGTTTATTTCCAATACCACAAGGTTTATAGCCTCTGCGGATGCAAAAAAGTGTCAAACATATCTTACAAAACCGATAATTAGTGTGATGTTTGAAGAATCATTAGACAAAACAGGTTAAAAAATAGTTTTGGTCTTCTACTTTAGATTTCATTTTAGTCCATATGTTTTTAAATATTCAAACTTAGTGTTTGTACTCAATAAATCTTAAAATTAGTCCTTTTAAGAAAATATGCAATGTGAATATGTTTTTACTTTTTTTTTTTTTTTTTTTTTTTAATATGTAGAGATAATAGTAAGTAAATACATTTAACTTTGACTTTTGATATCTATTACATATTTTATCTCTTAAACAAATCCAACCATTTAGTTTTGGAACAGTAAAAATAAGAAATAAAAAAAAATTATTATAAATAGAAAAAATATCAAAATATTTATAAATATAGAATTTTTTTTTTNTTTTTTTTTTTTTTTTTTTTTTTTTTTTTTATAATATGTAGAGTGGAGAATTTGAACCTCTAAACTTGAGGTTGATAGGGCAAGTTTTATGCCAATTGAGCTATGCTCATTTTGACATTGTTTTCATAATTAATAGAGAGAAGATTAATATATCTTTTCTAAGAAAAGCTAACAATGAACAAACAATAGAGACTATTTTTAATATTTAATGAAAGTGTTGATAAATCCAAAATGATATTTTGATGAAGGGAAAAAAGTTCCCAGGTACAATTTGAAAATAATTAGGACTACGAGAAGTAATTCAATGAGGTTGTCATAATATGACTGACAGATTTTTACCATTAGATGTATGAGAGAGAAGTATCCGAATCTATATATCTCGTGGTTCTTAGAGAGCATGCAATTTTATTATGAATTTATGGGGAGAAATATATAAGCAAAATAATTGATTTTCAAAGTACATTGGTGCATCTAACAAAAGATGTGTTCAGTGACTAAAAGTATATCAAAATCATTACTTAGTTTTGAAACATTGTGAGATAAAACGAATAAAGTATAAAGGTAGAAGGATTTAAATCTAAATTATTAAAGTTGAAAAATTCAAATGTAATTGAATATTATTACAAGTAGGAAAAACTTTGCTCTTTTTCATTCGTTGTAACTTATTTCTTAATTTTGAAAAGAAAAAAAAAATATATATTTTGTTTTAAAAATATTTTCATCTTTTTCAATTTAAAAAAATAATATCTAAATATAAAGATTTGAATTTCTAACTTCATGAAACAATTAAATATCGATTTTAGTTACTCACTCTAGTACTTTACAAATTAAATCTGTCCATTAAATTTTTTTTAATTTATAATAAAAGTATACCTAAAGTTTTATATTAGGCAAAGGATTCCTTAATTTGGAAGCTTTGTGTGTTCTTTTCAAATTGGAAAGAAAACTTTTAAAAAAAAAGAAAAGAAAAGAAAAAAAGATATTTTATGAAAGTTTTTGTTTGAGTAATTAGATATCATATGGTAATGGCAAGTGCCAACTCATAATAAGGCAATATTTGTCCATCCTCATCCACCTATGTTTAATTACCAACTCCAAATATTTCCCTTCTTATTCTTCCAACTATAATATCTCAACCACCTCTCTCTCTCTCTCTCTCTCTCTCTCATTTCCATTTTTCCCTTCCATTTTCTCTCTCTTAACTCACAAATGGCCACCGATGAGCCCAACAAGGTAGAGTCTCAATCTCCGTCAGAGCCCCCTCCGCCAGCTGCGACGGAGCCGGTGGAGGAGCCTACCAAAGACGTGGCGGATGAGAAATCAATTATCCCATTACCCCCACCGGAGGAGGAGCCGGCCGATGACTCCAAAGCTCTGGCAATCGTTGAAAGTAATTTATAAATATAAAGCTCTCAACTTTTTCATTTTTTTAATGCTTTTTTGAGCTGTTTGGTTGGTGGAAAAAGAGAAAGAAAAAAAAAAAAAAAAAAGGAACGGAATTTTGGCATTTATCTTCCTCTGTTTTTTTTTTTTTTCTCTCTCTCTCTCTCTAGAGTTAATTAATCATTTTGGGTGGATAGAAAGAAAAGAGAAGGGGAAATTTCTTACTTTTCTTATTGGGTTTGTGTTTAAATTACATGTTTGACTCTGTTATTTTGTTTTGGAATGATAAGAGACTCAAGAAAAAGCAGAGGAGAAAGAGAAAGACAGTGAAGGCTCAATTAATAGAGGTGATTAAATGGTGATATGAAATGATTAATGTCAATAATTTAATTACCAAAATGAATGAATAATTGCATTAAATTCCTTTTTTTTTTTTTTTTTTTTTAATGTTTTATGGTTATTAGATGCTGTACTTGCAAGAGTGGCAACAGAGAAGAGATTGTCACTCATTAAAGCTTGGGAAGAGAGTGAAAAATCAAAGGCAGAGAATAGGTACAAATCTTGTTTTCATTTTCCCATATAGCTGTTTTGGAAAATTTTTGTCTTCAAATTTGATCACATTTATAGACAAAATTACAATACAATTTTGTCCATCAAAAACTCTAAAACTACTAAAATCCAAAAAAATAAAAAATAAAAAAAACTGTCAAGTAATGCCTTTTCCAAATTTCCTTTTGTTAAATTACAAACTTGTTCTCAATGTTTGTATCTCATAGGTGTTGAAGCTTAGAAATTATCAAATAGGCTCTTCTGATGTCAACTTTATGCCAAATAAGTAAATTAACTTTCAATTTTATAAGCAATATTTTTAAAGATTAATGAATCTATTATATAAAAAAAAAATTTATATCTAATAAATCATTAAACTTTTAATTTCGTTTCTAAGTAAATTTTTAATATTTTTTGACTTTTACAAAATCAAAAGTCTAGATACCTATTTTATACAAACTTAATAGTTTAAGGGCTAAACTTACAATTTAACTATTTTTAATAGTTAAGTTACAAATTTGGTTCCTATGATGTGTAGAAAGTTAAAATAGTTCATATAGTTGGTTAGAATTTAGTTCTTATGGTTTGATAAATTTAGTCCTTAAAGTTAAGATCCTCATAAACAGTTCCTATCGTAAGGATTATTCACAAAGATGTTATCAAACTATATAGACTAAATTCTAATTATAAACTATAAGAACTAAATAATTTGCCATACAACTCGTTTTTATACTATTATTTGGTGCATGTGATTTGAATGGAACTTGTTGAGCAGAGCTCACAAAAAGCTATCAGCAATTGGATCATGGGAGAACAGCAAAAAAGCAGCTGTGGAGGCTGAACTGAAAAAGATTGAGGTAACGTTGTATTCGTAGTTATGTTATTTACGATCTTGGCGTTATATATAAATTTACTAACCAATGCCTATATAATCTCATATTTATCTTTCTTTGTGAACATAACTAATACACTGTTAGTGAACCATGTAAATCTCTTTGTCAATTTTTCTACTATTTGCGTTTTGTGGTTTCTTTGATTGTCGATTTCACATTACAAATAGAGTCATTTTTCATTATTTGTATTCAGGAAAAATTGGAGAAGAAGAAAGCAGAGTATATAGAGAAAATGAAGAACAAAATAGCTTTGATTCACAAATCAGCAGAAGAAAAGAAGGCTGTTATTGAAGCAAAGCGTGGAGAAGAAAAGCTTAAGGCAGAGGAAATGGCAGCCAAATACAAAGCTACTGGAACTGTTCCTAAGAAGATCCTTGGTTGTTTCTAATTAAAAACTATGTGAATTTGCTTCTTTTATTTCTTGGTTAAGTATGGGTGTTGCTTTCTATTCTTGTTTCTTTCATTTATATATATATATATATATATATATATATATATATATATATATATACTTTCTTTCTTTATAATTCATATATTATATCAATTATGATGATAATTCTACTTCTTTTTTAACCTGTTTTGGAAGTTGTTTATTGAGGAAACTTTGGCTAGGGAGTTTATGAATTTGAAGCAACAATGGATAAATTTAGTTCATTCTATTGCATGCCAATCTAAGCATTTATCGATGGATAAGGTATTTATTATCATCATTATTGGAATGTCTTAAATCAATTATTTGACTATGTGGGTCGGTTCTCTGTGTTCATGTTTTTTTGTTTTTTTATTTGGTAATTCCACAACAATCATAAAGATGGATAGTTCAATCTACCGGTCTCTAATTATTGAACTGTTAGATTTTGCTTTACAGAACAACAAAACCCTTGTTAGATTTTTACTCACTAGGCAAATCTTATTCAAGTAATAAACTAGAAAACACAATAATTTATGTGGAAAACTCCAAACTCGAAAAAGAATAATCATAAGCCATCGAAAAGAAATCTACTATGTAAAAAATTGACATAATCACACAAAAAAATTCTCTCCCCAATCCCAATTACAAAGGGAACTCTCTCAAAGGTTTTATACAACTCACCCATTTTTTTTTCCAACTCTCAAATGGGAGAATACAAAATTGAACTTAATTAATTGCACACTTAAGCTTAAAGTGTTCCTCTAATTGGGACAATCGGAAATCAAAGACATAGACTTCGTACTTAGAGCTCATCGCTTCCTTGAATTCGATATTTGACTCCAATAATCTTCTAATATTTTGCAACCCAACACAAACATTTTGAGTTTGGTGTCTATAGAAAATTTTGCATAAAAAATTGAAACAAATAAAATCTAGCAAGGTATCTAGAAAGACCTCCTGAAAAGCCAAAATAGAATATTTAGAAATTATGCCCATTTTTTGACATAAAGTCTTTTGGGGTTCTGTTGTTGCATTAATTTTTGGGTTTCTTTAAGGTTAAACCCAATTGGAACAACTTGATGTGCAAGTAAGTTAATTAGCTTATTTTCTTCTGTCCCTTTACACTATAAAATGGGAAACTTCATTTTCATATTCCATAAAAGAGAAGTGATTAGAGGTTTTGTTTGGAGAGACAATATGGTGAAGCTGACAATGGTTGGAAGAGTTAGAGATGGATTGCCAATTGCACAAGGTATTAGATATGTTAATGAAGAGAATGATGATATTTTGGGCTACAAAAAGCAAGCTGAATTCATACTCAAAGAGATCTCTAGAGGAACTATATCACCTTCAAAAATGGCCATTCTAATGCATCATCACTGTTTCATGTACCATCCCTTCTCTTTTCTCCTTTCATTCAATTGGTTTTTTTTTTTTTTTTTTTTTTTTCCAGATCAGTATAATCTAGAAATCAATTAATAATAATGTTGGAGAAAGTTTTTTTTTTTTTTTTTCGCAAAAATCACTTCACAAATATGGTAGTGGCAATATTTATATCCTCAAGCTTTCAATTGTAAAAATTGAGCTCTCAAACATTTGCAAATGTTAAAATTGAACTCTTAAACTTCCAATAGTTATAGAAATTGGACACTCAAATGATAAGAATAGAACCCTCAAACTTACACAATTGTTACAATTTCTACAATTATGTAAGTTTAAGGGTCCAATTTTAACACTTGCACAACTTTGGGGGCTCAATTTTTACAATTGAAAGTTTGAAGGTATATAATTGCAATTACCACCTAAATTTCTTGATTTCTTATCTACTTTTTACCAATGTCTTAAAAAACCAAGCCAAAATTTAGAACTAAAAAAAGTAATTTTTAAAAACATGTTTTTATTTTTAGAATTTGAGTAAGAATTCAACCTCGTATTAAAAAAAAAAAAAAAAAGGATACAACTTATTACAAGAAATTGAGAGAAAATAGGCTTAATTTTTAAAAAACGAAATGAATACCGAACGGAAGCTTGGATAACCAATTTTGAAATTAAAAAGTATCTTATAAAAAAATCACAATTAGCAACATAATCCTAAAGTTGGACATATGTTCGTTTTGTTTTGTTTTTGTATTTAGTTACTTGGTGGAGAATGGTGTATGCTATATGACATTGTGCGATTCTTCGTACCCAAGAAAGCTGGCTCTCCATTACTTGCAAGATTTGCAAAAAGAGTTTGGGAAGTTTGATGATGCCCTAATAAATAACCTTATGAAACCCTATTGTTTTATCAAATTTGGTAACCTTTCTAAACCCTCTTCATACTTTCTTTCCAAAATGTGTTCAACAAGGAAACATTATTTTTCTACCTTCCTCTATAAATATGCTTTTTTTTCTTTATCTTTTTAAACAAATATTTGATGCCTCTACCTCCCCCAACTCATCAATAATCAAAAGAAAATAATATATCAACTTTGTAATAACTTAGTATATCTTTGTTATTCTCATTTTTATCCCCTACTTTTCTTCCTTCCAAAGAAAAGTCAATTGTTTGCTTACTGTAACAAATCAATCACTAACGTCATCATTTGGTTTTTCATCTTTAGTTTTCAAAAATTAAGTCTATAAAAAATTTGTTGACTTCTAAATTTCTTGCTTAGTTACTACTTTCTATTAATATTTCGACTTCTAAATTTCTTGCTGAGTTACTACTTTCTATTAATATTTTCAAAAATCAACTCAAGTTTCAAAAACTAAAAAGAAAAAATAGCTTTTTAAAAATCTACTATTTTTATTTTTATTTTTTTGGAATTTAGAAGAATTCCAACTCTTTTGCTTAAGATAAGTTTTATGAAAATCATTGTATGAAATTTTAAGAGAAAGTAAGCTTTATTTTCAAAAACAAAATAATAATAATAATAATAATAATAATTATCGAAGAGCTATCACATGGATAGGGATGTTGATAAGAAACCTGATGACTCGACCAATAGTGCCCAACTCAACTCAAAATAACTCAAACCAACTCTAATCTATTATTAGTTTCAAAAAGTATGTATTTTAATTAAATACAATTATGTATACGATTTTTTTTAATTTTAATTTTAATTAATTTCATTATAATTTTTCTAATCATTTATTCTCCAACAACTCTTAAAAGTAATTTTTTAGCATTTTGGAAAGAAAATTTTCATATTATAAATTGAAATTGAATTGTTAATCTTAATTCAACGTATGAAAATAATTAAATAATTTTTTTATATTTTGACATTTTACTTATTTTTCGAATAAAATTTAAATAAGTGACTTGAATTAACCCAAATACTTCGTGGTAGAGTTCATTATTTAATAAAGATTATTTGGGTTGAAAAAAATTTATAACCCGAACACTTGGATTGGATCTAAAAAATGCTTCAACCTAATCCAATCTATCGCATGAACAATCCTACAAATGGGACCCAAAATTTTCTTCTAGCTAACAGTCTCATTAATGTTTTTTTTTTTAGTGTATTTAGATTGAACGACTAATTAACCCATATTTAATTCAAATATTGTAGATAGTATTATTAGCAATGTTAGGAAACAATACATTGATACAAGAACACAGGCCAATCTATGCAAGCTCAATGCAAATCGTCGTCAAGCTGATCTAGACATGCTCACTTGTTCGCTTTCTGAGATTCTAGAGAGAAGGAGAAAACTAGGTAACTATTTCTAATTTCTTATTCACTATTTTTGGATCGATTTTTTTTTTTTTTTTTGAATTGAATGACTGTCATGGACTTTATGGACGCTGATATTAGATTTGACAAACATAAAATTTCATCTCAAAACCAATTCGTTTATAAAACGAGTATTCGCATCTTTATAAAGATTGTAAGGTCTCTCTATTTTTTCAATGTAGGATTTTCTCAAAACTAAGTCAACTTTGAAAACATACTACATCTCACAAAAATAAATAAATAAAATAAAAACAAATGGGTCTACATAAAACTTCAAATTTATGTCTGGTCAGTTTGTGAATTTTGAAAAATATTGAATAGGTCAACAAAAACTATTAGACCAACAAAAATCCAATGTTATGTTGGGAAAAACCTCTCACTATTATGGGAGAAATAAACAGAAATACAATTGAGAAATTAAAAGAAAACAATAAAACCTAAAAAATTTATGTGAAAGAAATCCAAAATGGGAGAGAAATCATGAGTTGCCGGAAAGAAATCTACTATGTGAAAATTTGTTAATTACTATCACATAGAATTCTCTCTCCGATCATAATTACAAAAACACTATCTCAAAGCTTAGAAATTTGATTAGAGTTAGTACACCGAAACTTAAATTGTTTGTCTAACTGTGACACTACGTAAACCAAAACTAGAGACTCATTTTATAGTGCCTTAGAGCACATCACTTTCTTGAACCTTTCACATATGAGACAACTACTCCTCTAATATATTTTATCAAAATTTAATATATTGAACACAAAATTGAGACTTCGAAACCTATTAGTATTAGATACTTTTAATGTGTACAAACTAAATTAACACAAAAGTAAAAGTTTAAGAAGTAAAGTTATAATTTATCCCCAGATTTATTTTGGTTGGAAAGTTTGAAAAATCATCACAAAATTAAACAAAGTGAATATATGATTTGATTAATTGAATTATATATTAAGACTATGTTACATTAATGTAATTCAGATATGGTGGAAAGATCAATGTGTAATACGAATTCTCAAGGTGCATCCTCCTCCATTTGGGGGTCTCCCTGTCTTGAGGTAGGTTGAAGTTGATGGATTAATTAGTTTAATTTTAATTATTAGCACTTAAATAAAGTATTAATATTGTATAAATTAAGAAACGCCTTAATTAATTTTTGTTGATGTTGTATATGTCAGGAAATTGTTCTGAAATGGACGCCAATGGTTGTAGCTTTTGCCGTAGTGCTTATCACTCTATGGGCTTTTTTTCTTCTCTTCGACATCTCATTATCTCATCATAATGAATTTGTAATTCTTTATAACAACAGAAAATTGTTTCACTAATCATTGGCATTGCTTCCCACTTAACCTCCTCAAATCTTTCATTCTTTCTTATTTCCACATTCCAAATTCTAATATTTTTATCATATTTTAACTAATTAAGTTAGGTTATAAAGTTTTTTGTTTAGCTATCATTTAGCTAATTGCAATCATAACATTTATTACTATTATGTAAACCACTTGAATTATACTTAGCTAATTACAATCCTAAAACCTATCATGTATAAATGTGGGGTTTTCCCTCCTTTAAAGGCCATTAAATCTAGCAATAAAAAAGATCTAAAATTTTTAGAGACTTATTTATATATATATATATATTTTAACTAATTGAATTATACCTTACTTAATTAATTTTGTATATTATACCTTAAAAAAGAAAAAAGAAAATATTTCTTTTAAGTGAAGGTATAAATTTAATTTTTAATATTGTGCTATATTTAGTCATAGAGTTTCATTCAATTCTATTCTTTTCTTTTCTTTTCTTTTTTCCTTTAAGATAGACTATAGGTTTTATAGTCATTGAATTGAATTAGGTTCCCGTTGGTCTAAACTTTATTTTTATCTTTAAATATATCAACATGATGCAATATTGTTAACACTTGTTAAATTGAGACAAAATTTAAACTTGTTTTTAGTTTAACAAAATCAAAACAATCTACCTTTATATTGGTATAATAAGTTTTAAACTATGTACTCGGGCTAGCAAACAAAAGTTCAAAGTTTAGAAGAAACTTAAATTTTATAATATAACTTAGTTTTTAAACTTATTGACTAATTTGCTACATAAACAAAATAATTGCAATAAGGCCAAAACATAAAAAATAATTAAGAAAGCAACATGGATAAGAAATTTCTTCTTCATTTTATTGCACAATCCGACCATTTTGCGAGAAACTTCTCTCCCATCTTTCCACTTGTTTAATAGAATCTTCTTTGCTTCTGATTAAAAGTTGAAGAGTTTGGGGATCGTATGGCGGCTGCAGCGCGCAGGGGTCGGAATCTGCAGGGCTCGTCACCGCCGACTCCATCATTGACTTTCTGATCGACCCTTCTGCGGCCAAAGCCATGGATTCCGACGAGAGCTCCGTCACGTTCGGTGGTACAGTCGGTTTGAACGTTAAGAGCTTGGAATATTGGTTTAGAAGATGAAACATGTAGTCGTAAATGTACTCCATTTTCAGCTCTTCTTCAATGAACTTGCTTGCTGCCTTTCCAATGGCCATGGCCTGAAATCTCATAGTTTAAATGCAAATATTTAATACGACGGTGCAAGTGCATGTCGATTATCAATATCTTGATTAATTATCTTACTAATATCTTATCATTGAACAATTGTTATTAGGATTTGAGGATGTAATAATTAGGATGGTGAGTTGAGTTTAACTATTTAAAGTTATCTCATCTTAACTTTCACTACACATCTAATTTTTTTTTTACAACAAATGAAAAATTTGAACTTTCAATGTCAAGGAAAGGTAGTACATGATCCCATGGCGATTATCATTAAACTATGCTCACTTTGATACTAAATATCTATCAATTTATCATGATTTTAGGATGACAACTCATGTATATTAGATGCATTCAATAAATAAGTATTTAATTTCTCCTTTAGTCAGACCAATTATATTTTGCCAACCTAGCTCAATTAAAAAAGATATTGTAATCTCAACCAATAGATCATGAAATCAAATCTTGATCCACACATGTTATTATTGAACTCCCAAAAAAAACTATACATTTTGTGTAGCCAAATTAAATTAAGATAAAAGATAATTAACATGTATTAATTCCTTGGAGATTTGGATGTTCAAATTTTCAAGACTCTCATTTGTGTTATACTAAAAAAAAAAAATTATGTCTAATAGCATAAAATTGAGCATTAAATTAATTTTGAATGACTAAAATCACATCTCAAAGTGATTTTGAACCTAACAAAAATAATTGTAAACATGTCATTAATTAAGTATTATAAGAATTATAGGTTTTAATTAATACGTTAACCTAAATTGAGCGTTCTAATTGAAATTATTTCAATATAAACCTAACTCAACTACTATAAAATATGTACATCCGATCGAGATGTCGTTAAATGTTTCTATCTAAGTTATATAAATTAAAAAGAGAAAAAGAAAATACCTTTTGATGATGGGTGTTGCCCCAATCAACAGCAAACTTGATAGAAGAACACTTGTGGTTGGAGCTAATGGGCCAATAGTGTTTCATTGGGATCAAACTCCTTGTGAAGAAATCATAATAATGAGGCCTCACAATTAGGCTTACTGAATCACATGCTAGAATGTATTTTTCACTTACTGACCATGCCTTTCCTTCAATATATATTTTGTACCTGCATCAAATTTATTACACTATCATTCATATATATTTCAACTAATTCAAAAAATATTAAAAAGTTGCCAACTTTATTTACCTATAAACACATTGGTTGCCCAAGTTTGAGTGTTTGAACCCTGTTTTGGACTCTTTATCCCAATTCTACACCAAGTTTACTAATAATGTGTTAGCTACATCCACGAACAGAAAAAGATATCAATATTATTATTAAAGAGAAATATTATATTTCAGTATTGGGTCATTTGAATATCTAAATATCAAATTCAAGACATTTGCTCTTTGAAAAATAGATACTGATTAACGTTGTTGAGTTATAGTTGAAATAATGATTTTTGTATACCTGCCTATATAAACGAGCATTCCAATCTTGTTTGTGGCTGACATTGCACTTTAGAAGGTCTCTCCTTGTGTAAGCCACCGTTGGATTTCCTTTCCAATAAGCATATGGTTCCCTCTTCATCCACTCCATTTTCTTATTACCTTCTTTAATATCCTTCAATATCCCTTCCCATGGCTTTATGTTGATTTCAGGCCTACCAACAAATTCATTTTATTATTTCACGTAGTAATTCATTTTGGTCAATATACTTTTAACTTTTATTCATTTTATTTCAATATTTTAAAGCTATTCGTTTTTGTTCTTATACTTTTAAAAATTGATCATTTTGGTACATTCGCATTTACTTTCATTTCATTTTTTTAAGAATCAAAGTGGCAAGTTTTGAAGGTATAAAAACCAAAATGAATCAAAATTGAAAGTATAGGAACCAAAATAAATATTTTAAAAGTAAAAAGGTCAAAATGAACTAAAATCAAGAGTATAAAGACTAAAGTAATATTTAAAAGAAAAAATTAAATGCAGCTTAAGTTGCACCTAATCTCATACTCTTTTCTTTTACACAGTAAAATTAAATTTTAAAAAAATCATTTTTTTAAGGAAAAGAAAACACATGACAATTTGGTGTCGTTTGAATTGTGAAAACAAAAAAGGGTGCAAGACCACAACCAAATTATGAAATGTTTTAATTACTACACCCAAATTCTTTTTCATATTTAAACCTTAAATTTATAAGGAAATTCCTCTTTAGACCTAGTTTAACTTACCATCCCCAGAAGGACCAATCAGGAAACACGATATCCCACGTGGCATCATCTCCACTATACCGAAACAAAGGAGGTGGGGCCGGCTTCTGGGGCCCCTTGTAGTCCTTTTGATAGATCTCTGGCCGGTCTTCACAGCTAAACATCAGATCAAGATTGGGCAGTTTTCCCGGGTACCTACGTAACAACTGTACAACCCCCCACACCGTAAGACTGTCTCTGCTTTGATATGCCTTTCCGTACGCCTCCACGTAAGCCTTTCCCTCCACCACCACCAGCCTGAAATGGGCCTTCTTTTGGGCCTCTTCCAACATCGACTTTGTTATTCCTCTTCCGGCCCACGGTCGTAGGTCCTCGTGAATCCAACGGAAGTACTCTGGACACGTCGCGGCTATTGGATCATCTGGATCTTTTTTAGTTTCTCCTTGTGGTTGTTGATTCACAACATTGGATTTCAATCCCTATATCATTTCCAACATTTTAATTATTTAATTTATTCAAATCTCTCATGTATCATCTACGATAGTTTGCCAAAATGACTATAACTCAATTGACTTAGTGTTTATACTACTTATTTCAAAGTTAGAGTTTCGATTTTTTCATCCCATATATTGTAAAAAAAAAAACACCTAGAACTAATCATTCAATTGGAGATGTCATATGGTTAATAAACTACCACAAAATCATTAAAATATGTCTAACTCAATGATAATTGACGTATAATTATTCCAATGTTAAATATAATAGAGTAATTGTAAATGACAAAACTGCTGAAAATATTTTTAATTTAGCAATGACAGCAATAGATGTCTATCATTGTCTATTACTAATAGATAGTTGTACTTTGTTATATTTATATGAGAAAAATTATTTTAAAAGACAAAACTGTTGAAAATATTTACTAGTAATAGCAAAATATTATAATCTATCGCAAATAAATAGTAAAATTTTGTTATATTCGTAAATATTTTAGTTCATCTTTCTATATTTAAAAACCATCCTATTGATAAATAAATTAGTTCATTTTGTTATATTTAAAAACAACTAAATATAATATTCAAATCTTTATGCACATATTTCATTCGATACACGTCCATCTTATGACATATATTATTGTTAACTTAAATTATTCAATTTAGTGGTTAAATAATGATCGTCTAGTAATGCTACTAGATCATAATAAAATATGAATTTGATTAAAAAAAAAAAATTAAAATTGTTAAATCATAACTTTAAATTTTAGGGCAAATGTGTAATTACAACATGCTTTGAATTTTCCCAAAGTGGCTGCCTGGAAATCACACCATTTTGTTGAAATGATTATTAGCCTATCTAAAACTTAATATTAACCAATCCAATTACTTGAAAAGTGGTTTTTTTTTCTTTGACCAAACATCTACATTTTTTTTTAATTGAAAAATCCTGTCTTAGATCATTTGTAATCTGAGAACACACCTACTGAAATAAGCAAATTTTTTGAAAAAGAACAAAATTATTATAAGTTATTAAATTTATAGCTGAGCTGAAGAAAGGAAAAAAAAAAAAAAAAAAGGAAATAATTAAATTGCGTGGGCTTATGTAACATACAAGTAAGAGGCCGAGGAGTCGGCCGGAGAGAAACATGCCGACGAGGACGACAACGGCGAAGGAAATGATAACAGATGAACGACGCGATGCATTCAAGAAGTGGAGCAGTTTGTGAGCGGAGATCAGGTGCTTCTGAAACTTCCGGCGAGAATCGTCATCTCTGATCATCATTTCTAAGAAACCTTGTATGGAGTTGAAAATATGATGAATTTGATGTGGTGAAGGCTGTAGCGAGGCTGCAGAGTTCAAATGGAAATGAACAGATTGAAATTTATATAATATATATTTATATTTATACAATATATTATATTCATTTGGTCAATCAACTTCTTCCAATTATTTTACTTCTTGAGAAAAATCAAAATGGGTGACTTGTCATTCAAAATTAAAAATCAAGTTTTTCATAAAATATCGATTTACACATTATGCCACTCAATTTCCATATTTTATCAATTTAAATCTTAAACTAATAATGGTATCAATTTAAACCTATAATTATGTAAGTATGTATACCAATTTATCATCTCTATTACTTTTTGTTTCAATACATTGCTTCGTGTGAAATATATAATTTTATCAATTACAACTCTAATTGTTTATAAGTGAATCAATTCAAACTCTCAATTAAAATTAATTTAATTAAAATTAATTTCTTTGAAAATTGTTCATGCTTAAATTCTAGTTGTTCATTTTATTAATCTAACAATGTTGTAAGGCTTTTTAGTGTCGCTCCCAAAAGAGACTTAACCAAATAATATTTATAATTACCGATCTTTAGAGCTATTACTACTAAAGCATAGTATTAGCAACGAGACCATGTCGATTATTCGCAAATGAAGCATAGAAGATTAGTTCCTCGAAGCTCACTTTCAGTTAATTAAAAAGTGTGGTGGGGGGTTGGATGGAGGAGAAGATAAGAACTACATGAAAATAAAATGCCATAAAGTAAAGATCAAAATGCAATTAATAAAGACGTTTTAGCTCAAAGGATTGGAGTGGACCAAAGTAACTTTGACCATCAAGATATTAAAACGTAATTTTGAGTTCTTATGTATGTCTAGCTCAATTGATTGGAAACCCAACCAACGGTCCTAATTACCTAATTAGCTAAATATAAACATATGGATCCATAGTATGCATAGTTAACTGCATTACACTTAAGGGATTATGCTAGGATAAATGTCTAATTTCCACCGTCTAATCAAACACTCAATATAGTTTCCCCTAGAACATATTTGACTAAACTACATAACGCTAATTCCCTCGTTTAGGCTCAAAATGCATCTAAAACGTCCTGGTGGCTCCATATGCTCGATATCCTACAATTATAAACATTTAAGCACATTAAATATCATAAAGGGGCAAGATTAGAGGCACTAAGATGGCACACTTTAGGTGCTATTATATAATTGAAAAATTCTACACACACATAATAATTGAATACATGAACGATTTTTAAATATAATAAACAAACTAAATTGATTTATTTATAATAATTTAGAAGTTGATTGCTTAATTGAAACAATTATATATTTCGCATGATATGTTTTTCGAACTAGGTTTGAAATAACATTTTAATTGATATACTTATAAAAATATAAGGTTTAAATTGATATAATTATTAGTTTAGAGTTTAAATTAATATGAGATTCAAGATTTAGAGATGTGAATTGAAATTTTTCCTAAAATATTTTGGCTTACTTTATAAAAAATGACAGAATAATTAAGGCTTTGTTTAGTAACTTTGTTTTTTTGTTTAGTTTTTTATAGTCAAGTCTGTAGATTTCTTCTGCCTCTTAAGTTTCTTGCTTTGATATCGACTATTTGAAAACAAATAAAGAAAAAAAGTCAACTTTAGGAAACATAAAAAAATAGTTTTTGAAAATTTATTTTTATTTTTTAGATTCGGTTAAGAATTCAACTCTTATATTTAAATTGATAAAACTATGAAAGAAAATACACTTTGTCACGGCTATCTTTAGCTAATAGCATGAATTTGTCTTCGGAGAGAGAGAGAGAGAGAGAGAGAGAGAGAGAGAGAGAGAGAGAGAGAGAGAGAGAGAGAGAGAGAGAATTCGCATTCTTAACATATATCCCACTTTTTTAATGTTGCAAACTTATATAATTATATTGAATATTATTGTGCCTTTTTCTTTCTTTATATTTGAGTTATAAACAAATATGAAATATACTCACACCTTTGGCTCACTTTTAATGCAGATTAGTTTAAATATTTAAGAGTTGTCTATTTGATGTATTTAGGATGTTTTAGTTAAGATCTAAGAACATTTCATTTAAATTTCAAAATATGTCCTTATTAATAAATTGTGAAATTAGAATTAGACAGCATATCTCAACTAATATGTAATATGTGTTAGCAATTATGAGGTTTGTGATTTAAATTTCTCTACCTTTAAAAAAATTTGTGAAATTAGTGTTGGATTTTTGTAAAATATTAGAAGAGTAGTTGGCTCGCACCCAAAAAGTTCAAGAAAATGATGACTTCCAATTTCTATAACAGAGATTTTTTATTTCAAATTGTCTAAATGCTCTTGTTATTTTGGAATTGGGAAGATAATTTTGAATTTCTTTCTAGTAGGCTTTAGTTGTTCTTCGAGTTAGAATTGTTCATGTAAATGACGTAAATGATTGTGTTTCCTAATTTTGTTGTTTTGTTTTAATTTGTCCAGATGCTATAACTTTTCAAATTTCTATTACCCTGTATCTCCCAATTTTTTTAATTTAAATCTTCTAACCTTTATATTATTTCTTCTTTTTTCTTTTTCCCAAATCATGTCTTTCATTTTTTGTTTTTTTTTAATTAATTCAAAGAACTATACTTACTTTCTCATTTTAGGTCAAGTAGTTATAACATTTTACTTTGCACATAGCATTTTTATCTTATTTAATGTCCGTCTCCATGCCCCACATATAAAAAAGAACTTTACAAAAACATAAGATTTTTTAGTTATTCAAAAATTTCGAAAATGAAATATATACAACTTTTTAAACAGTGGGTAAGTCTTAGTTGTTATTGTTTGGAATTTCTTTAAAATTCGATTTGTTATTTTGGTCAGATGGATACTTTAGTATTTATAAAATAGTTATCCTGAAAATCAATTTGTCAATAGCTTTAAAGAGTAAATTTTTATGTTATCCTCAACTAATTTACTTAAGAGATGCAAATCAATGTGAGAAATGAAAAGAAAATAGGCTTAATTTTCAAAAAAAAAAAAAAAAGAATGTTACCAAACGAGGCTTTAGTTGTTAAATTTTTAAGTTTTTGTGTATTTGATTTATAAAATTTGAAAAGTGCTTTCAGTTTTCTACCTAATTAATTCTTGACTTGTTTACCAATTTAGTGAAGTCACTAGCTTGAGGCAAAATTATATTTAACGTGCAGAAGTGACCATTGTATAATAAATTCTTGACTTTTGTTCCAAATCTTCTTTGGAGTTTCCGACTTGATTAATAACTTTAAAGAGTCTTCTGAAAGTCTCTTGAACTTTAGTCTTTAGGTTTTTAGAGATGCAAAAGTTGATTTTTGGAGATTTGGTCTTCATAAGCTTTAGTCCGTTTTCTTATCTTCAAAGTTTAGGGGAGTTGTGTTCTTTACATCTTTAAAGTGCTTCAACCTTTGGATCTTCAGAGTTTTTGAGCTTCAATCTCCAAATCTTCAAAAGAGATCCACTCTTCAAGACTTCAAAACTTTAATATTCTGATCTTCAAAACTTCAGGAAAATTGTATTCTTTAGATCTTTAGAGTTTTAATCTTTGTGTTTTTAGAGCTTCAATATTCCAAAATTCAGTCTTTGGTTCTTCCAGCTTCCCAAATGAAAGGGTAGGCCCTCTATTCATAGAGGTTTTCATGAGTCTTACATGGGCTTGGGCCCGAAGATTGGATTGGGGATTAAAGTTGGGCTTGGACCCAACATCTTCTTTGGCTCAAATTTTTGCCATAGACTTGAATTGACATTGGACATTGGACCCGAACTACTTTAAATTACTCAACCCGATTTATTCATCATTTCAAGCCTAATTGCACTTCTAGTGAAATTCATCGATTGTGATCCATACTTAAATATCGTTGAATTTGATAAGTCTATCGTTTGTGATCAGATGACCATAAATGAGATATATGATATCTTTTAGTAATTTGTCATTTATCTGTCTTCTTATTTGAGGGGCATAATACTTTCTGACTGGCTCTAAACGAATAAAATGGGCATTCATTATGATGATGTAGTAACTTGTGATTAATCGAAGTTTATCTTTTAACAATAGTTATCGTTGCCTTTTGACGAGACAAGAATTAGTCAAAATTAATAGAAAAATTGACCCGAAGTAAACATTGCAGACAATTATGTACCTTTAAAGTTAAGTTAATGAAATTAAAGATTTTAAATGAAAATTGATACCAAACAAGTTTTGGGGTAAAAATCTAATGAGTTGTGCTTGCATCGAGAATTGAGGTGTACAATAAAGTTGAGGCCATTTGTTTTAGTTAAGTTATTTAATATATAGTTTTACTTTCTCAAAATAGAGAGAGAGAGAGAGAGAGAGACTTTTTTTACGATAGTCAAGTTAGCAATTAGTCGCAAACAGTAATAACAACTTGATTATCGTACATCCCATATAAAGGCCCTGTACACATTTGTGTAGTTGCCATATAAATATATATTTATCTTTTCTTAAACAGTTTATTAAAAAAAAAAAAAAAAACGTAAGTTTATTTTCAAATATAACCAAAAAAAAAACTAAAATATTGACAAATATAGCAAAATTTCATTGTCTATCTACAATAGACGGCAATAGATCACGATAGACTACTAGCAAAATTTCACTGTCTATCTGCGATATATCGCAATAAATTACTATCTGTGTCTACTATCGCAAATAAACTGTGTATTTTGCTATTAATTGTAAATATTTTCAATAGTTTTACCGTTTAAGATAATTTCTCAAAAACGTATTATTTGTTAGTACAAAATTACAAGAATAACTCCCCACAACAACAATAATAATAATACAAAAGTAACTAGCTAATTAAAAAAACCGAATTTCACATAAAATTTTCTTCAAATAAATATAAATTCAAAACTAGAAAAACAAAGTTTGGACTATAAAAATCACACACTCATGAATAACAAAAATTTAATTAATTTAAGCTTCGAACAAACTTTAAATTTATATACATGTTGAATACTTTGAATATAGCGAATAAATTAGTATATTTTGGGTTGAATCTATCTTTGTACAACATACTTGAGTCAAATAAAAAAAAAAAAAAAAAAAAAACTCCAAAATATTTTAATAAAAGAAAAAAAATGAATTTAGCACAAGATAAACGGTAATTCGATGATTGAATGAACTTGTTTATGATATAAATGTATGTATTTTTCGACATCCATTGATCTATGATATCTTTAATATTCAAATAACAATGGATGTTGCGAAAAAAGGGCATTAAATATAAACCTAAAAAGATTATGTGGGCATTAATTGTGAGGTTATTTTGCAAATAGTACTTACTGCCCCTTCCTTGTATAAATATGAAAAAGATTATGCCTAACATTCAATTAAAACTCAAGAAGAGAAAAACCTTTGAGAAGAAGGAGGGAGAAAGTTTGGTTAACATTATTGTAGGGCCTTTATGATTTAATGGGTGGCATCATGGTTAGAAAGCCAATGACTTCACTTCATTTGGCCTATTTTTTATTTTACATTTCGCTCTTTGTCGTTGCTTTTTTCATAATTTCTTCACACCTATTTCATCATGTTGTAAGTTCGATCCCTTTTTTTTTTTTTTTTTTTTTTTATCTTCTCTAACCATTTTACTAATTCAGAATGTTTTATTTATTTCATTTTGAATCTTTCATCTTAAGAAATACTAAATTGATATATAATATTTATAATGGAGTATAGACGTTTAAAGTTTTAACTTCATCATCATTAATGATCTATTATTCTTTAATATATATGATTAAATTCATCGGTAATTTAATTTTGAAAAATACGATGATTATTATACGATGTGTCGGATGATCTATTTTTTGTCACTTTGGCGTAGCCGATGGGGGTGAGGAGGGATGAGGAATTACATATTTACCCTCAACCGGGAGGCGAATTATCGCCTATTAATTGTACGGCACATTCACGGAGCGGTCCCAGAATAGAGAAGGAGGAAGAAGATCGAGACCGTCAAAGTGGAGACACGTGTCCGGAGTACTTCCGTTGGATCCACGAGGATCTAAGGCCGTGGGGTCGGACAGGGATAACAAGGGAGATGGTGGAGAGAGGGGGAAGGAAGGCGGATTTCCGGCTGGTGATTGTAGACGGTAGGGCTTACGTGGAGAAGTACTCTCAAGCGTACCAAAGTAGGGATAGTTTTACGCTGTGGGGGATCCTACAGTTGTTACGGTGGTACCCAGGTAAAATTCCTGATTTGGACCTAATGTTCCATTGCGGAGACCAGCCCAACATTTTTATTAGTAATTACAGTGGGCCTGGGCCCAATACAACGGCCCCACCTCCCTTGTTCAGATACTGTGGAAAGGATGACACGTTGGACATCGTTTTTCCTGACTGGTCCTTCTGGGGATGGTAAATATTTCTTCTTTCCTCCTCCTTCCAGTTCCATTAAGTATTTTCCTTTAAGGTTTAAATTAGATTTTGATGTACAACATATCTAATGTTTTTAGTATAATCAAATTCAACCAGATTAGATAATTTATATATATATATATATATATCAACAAATATAGTATTTCAGGTTATAGATTCAATTATTTTATTTGAATTAAAAAATATATAAGAGTAGTTGTTTTAAATGATAAAATTGTTACAAATACAGTGACATGTCATTGTCTATTAGGAGTGCAATAAAAAACTAAAGAACAAAACCAAGTCAAACCAATCCACTGGAAGAAAAAAATGTAAAAAATCGAGAACCAAACCAATAATAAAACTAAACCAAATAAAATCTAATTCATTGATTTTGTTCTTTATTAGATATCAATTTGGATCTTTTCTTTACAAAACTGTTTGGTTTGGTTCTTGGTTGGCCCCGAAATTGACAAAACCAAACCGACTATCGCCCTTAGTGTCTATCAATGTCTATTGTTGTCTATTACCAATAGGCAATGACATTTTGGTATACGTGAAATCATCTCATTATATAATGCATTCTAAATTATATGATTTTACACCCAATAACAATTATACAAAATTTTTAACATAAAATAAGTTCATAAATTAATAAATAATAGTTTATATTCAACCTAATATTAAATTAATAACTATAATTTGTTGGATGGTTTATAATAATATTGTGAACAATAGATTAAATTAAAATTTAATTTTTTTTAATATGCCATTAAACACGTATCTAAAAATATGAAATACAACTTTATATTTAATAGCATATTATTTGAAAATAAAGGGAGTTGTATATTATAATTTCTTAATTTTATTATTTTTTTTTTTTAATTGTAATTTGATAGCATATTATTTGATCTATTTTGAATTGTACTTAGGCCTGAGGTCAATATAAAGCCATGGGTGGAATTGATGAAAGAATTAAAGGAAGGAAACCAAAGAAAAAAATGGATAAATAGGGAAGCTTATGCTTACTGGAAGGGGAATACTTTTGTTTCTTTGTCCAGATATAAACTTCGCAAATGCAATCTCTCTCGTCAATACGACTGGAATGCTCGTGTGTACATGCAGGTAAATTATATCTCATAATCAATTTTCCAATTTTAGTCTAAATTAATCTAATAACTTACACTAACCCTACTGCTTCCATTATTATTCAACCTAATATTCTCATGAATAATAATGGATCTGCAGGATTGGCGTAAAGAAGTTCAACAAGGATTCAAAAACTCCAATCTACCTGATCAATGTGTTTACAGGTCAATTTTGACACTTTGTTTTTTCCTTCCTTCCTTATGTTAAAATATAATTTTGGTATTGGTTCAATTTTAGTTTATATACTTACAATTGTTGTTTAGGTCACAAAATAATAAAAATTGACATCTAATTTTGATGATTTTTCTATGTTAGGGACTAAATTGTTACAAATTTAAAAGTAGATTAAAGTTCAGAACTAGATTGTTACAAACTAAAGTTTAGGGACCAAATTGTTACTTTTATTAAAGTGTACGGATCAAATGTATTTTTTAACCTAATAATTTTCAGGCAAGAAAATAAAATATATGAAGATGTTTTCAAAATTTATAGTAAAAATACTATAATAACAATTATTTTTTCAAAAAAAAAAAAAAAAAATCAACAATAAACTATATAGCATTTGAGCTAAATTTAAGATTTATTGAAAGTTTGAAGACTAAAATTAAAAAATTGAAAATACATGAATTAAATTTGAACAAACTTAAAAGCATAGGGACCAAAATGAATTTTTTTTTTTTCTGACACTTTTTTGTTATTAAATTTTAGTCATCCAACTTCCATGTCAATATTTAACGTCTTTAAACTCAATGCTCTATCTAATGTAGATCTCTAAAATTTAAAATATTTGTCTAATTCGTCTGAAGCATATTTAACATTCTTTTAAATTTAGTGAATTCTTTTTAAAATGTAGCAATAATATGAAAACTATTTTGTAGGTATAAAATATACATTGAGGGGATTGGTTGGTCAGTAAGTCTGAAATATATCCTTGCTTGTGATTCAATGACATTAATGGTGAAGCCCTATTACTATGATTTCTTCACAAGAAGTTTAGTGCCATTGCATCACTATTGGCCTATCAAAGATGATGATGATATGTGCAAATCTATCAAATTTGCTGTTGACTGGGGGAATGCCCACAAACAAAAGGTACCTATAACTTAACTTTGATCTCATTATTTCTCATCGTAGTGGTAAAATTTTCAATTTTGTACATTTATATTCCCATAGTATTTCTTAAATGGCTTGTATGTTAGGCACAGGCAATTGGGAAGACAGCAAGCAAGTTCACTGAAGAACAACTAAGCATGGAGAAGGTGTATGACTATATGTTCCATAGTCTAAACCAATACTCCAAACTTTTAACCTTCAAACCAACCATCCCACCCAATGCTACTGAACTCACCTTGGAGGATTTGGCTTGCTCTGCCCAAGGCTTAACCGCCAAGTACATGATGGATACCCTCGTAAAACGACCTTCCTTCTCGAGCCCTTGCTCCTTGCTTCTGCCTTTTACCCCGACCGCTCTCGACTACATTCGAACCAGAAAAGAGATTCCAATCAAACAAGTCGAAATGTGGGAGAAAAATATGTCCTTCTGATGACCAAATACAAGACTTGTCATTTGGTTTCTTTTCCATGATTGATGCAACTTGTTCTGAAATCATTGCTGTTAATTTTGCTTTCATAAATACTACTATAAGAAAAGTGATATAACTTTGGTTTTAGTTTTGAAGGGGCTTTCTTGTATACCATGTTTAAATCGTGGGATTGACCAAAAAAAAACTTAAGCCTAATGGAAATAAAGTATTAAAATAAATGTTTCAAATTTGAGTTTAGAAAAACAGCACAGGATTAATTTACCATAGTTCATCACAAGTTGCAAAGCAATCAGAAATGTTTCCCTCAAAATCAAGGTCCCAATTGAGCATCTCAAAGCCATGGCCCTCTCTACTTGTTCTTCTTCCCTCGCCATCAAAGCTTCCTCCCATGGAGATCCCACCATTAATATCAGTCACAGAAAGCCATTCCGCAAACAAGACCTTCGGTCGGCTTCCCCTCTGCTCATTTTCCGAACTTCCCATCTCCTCCAATGGCGGATCTCGATTAAAAAAAACTCGACT
This sequence comes from Citrullus colocynthis, assembly GCA_031780015.1. Lineage (NCBI taxonomy): Eukaryota > Viridiplantae > Streptophyta > Magnoliopsida > Cucurbitales > Cucurbitaceae > Citrullus > Citrullus colocynthis. Next base: position 3,218 of record QLSR01000065.1, on the reverse strand, counting down.
TTTCGAATCCTCCAAACCCGAGACAACTTTCTTCTTCAGATGGGAATTCCAGTAGTTCTTTATCTCGTTGTCTGTTCTTCCTACTAAATGCTGCGCTATTTTAGACCACCTAATCGAATTCATCGTAATCCATCAATGATTTTAACATGGTATTGCTATCATAACTTGAAAAGAAAAAAGTTAGATTCTTACTTGTTGCCTAACAAGTGATGAAGGGTCAAGATTTTCTCTTCTTCTTGTTGGCTAAACATTCCTCTTTTCAGCCCTGGCCTTAGGTAATTAATCCATCTCAATCTGCAGCTCTTTGAGTTTCTTAGTAACCCTGCACTTGAAATTACCAAAAAGGGTTCAAAATTTTAATGTTATGAATACAAAGAATGATTAGTTGGGAGTCAAAAAGGGAAAAAGCCTCACCAGCTTTAATGGGGACAGAGGTCCAGCAGCCATGGCCATTCTTGAGGATGAAGCTTCTCAACTTTTCATCTTCCTCGGGTGACCATAATCCTTTCTTCTTTCTTTTTTCTTTCTCTGTTTCTGTCCTTTCCATTTCTCTCTCTCTTTTTTGCATTTTCCACTAAGTTTTTATTTGTTTCAGGTCTTTTCATTTCATTTTATCTTCCCCTTTTATACTCTGTTTTTCTATTTTTGTGTATTCTCATTATGCCCTCATTTCAACCAAAATAGAAAGATCAAAAATCTATTTTAGATATAAGCTCTCACTAACTTTAGTTTTAGAACACCTCAAATATCTTACATTAATGAAGATAATTCTCTTTATTCAATTTTCTAATCAATATGGGGCTTCATTCTTTAACCAAGCTTACTAAGGATATAAACTAAGGAAAATTTGGGGAAGAGTAGATGCATTCCCTTCAACCCTAAGGATAATTTGACCAATACAAATAAATTAGGGTTATTTTCGAACATAGAAAAATAAATCAAAATATTTATAAATATAGTAAAATTTTACTGTTTATTCATAATAGATCATGATAGACTATTATATGTGTTTAGATAGACTGTGATATTTTGCTATTATTTAAAAATACTTTCAATAGTTTTGTCATCTAAAATAATTCCTCAATAAATTACTTCACGTAATTATCAACTTCAACGTAACTCAATAACAAGTCTCATATCCGTTTACTCAAATAAAAGAAAAAGCTAAGAAGAATATTTTAATTATATACAGAATTTTTACTATTTAGTCTAATATTTTTAACACTATAAAATTTAAAAACTATAATACTAACCAGTAAAATTTTGTTTATAATTTCAAATCAACGTTGAACTTTTGGAAAATTATTTTAAATGACAAAATTATTAATAATAGCAACATATCACAATCTATCCATGATAGACTACTACCTGTATCTATCATGACACAGATAGACATAAATGGTGGTCTATCTTAGATAGATAGTGAAATTTTGCTGTATTTGTAGACATTTTGGTTCATTTTACTATATTTGAAAATATCTCTAAGCTTTTATCTTAGTTCAATAATTTTAAATTTAGAAGGGTATTATATATACATATCCTCTAATCCCATTGGTGCATCAGATCCATTTATCTATTATTTTTCTCTAATAATAAAATTGTTCTATCCGTATATGACCGTGTTGATTTAGCAGTATAAATTGACATAAAACATATATGTTGGGTGATGAGTTGAAATTCACCGCTTACCACCACTTGCACAATTGAACTAAAGAATAGTGTTTAGGTTTGTTTGTTAGAAGGGAAATGTTTGTAAAGAGCAATCAAAATATTCTCCAACACCATTCCTTTATTTTTTTTTTTTTTTTTTTCTTTTATAAGAATCTCAGTGGGACCAAAAAGATAAAGGGAGTCATTAATTAAGATAAGCTTTGCATTCTGTGACCATCATTTGTTTGGGTAATTATAAGTTTTGTTCTCCAAGTTTTAGATTTTTCAATTTTTTTTAATAATTTTTGAATTCTATCTTTCAAAAAATTATTTTAGATATTAGTGCCTTTCTCAAATACCTAAGATATATTTCATAATTTTTCATATGTTGAATAACATCATTTTTTTAAAAAAAAATCATACCATATTCATATTTTTTTTAATTAAAGTTATTTCGCCTTTAATACTTAATGATTAATCTAGATGCCATCTTAAAAACGTGAAATTCTTTTAAATGACAAAACTGTTAGAAATATTTTTAAATATAGTAAAATGTTAATATCTAATAGTGATAAATAGTAATAGACATTAATAGACATTGATAGATAATAGTAGTTTATCAGTGTGTATCAATAATGATATTTTGCTATATTTGTAAATAAGCGGACTCATTTTGTTATATTTGAAAACATCCCTTTTAAAAACGTAAATTATATCTAAAAAAAATAGTAGTTTTATTTTACTTATTATATCAAAGGCCTCGTTTTGTAATCATTTCGGCCCCGTTTGGTAACCATTTCGTTTTTTGTTTTTAAAAATTAAGTCTATTTCCTCCCATTTCATTTTGTTTTTAAAAATGATTTCGTTTGGTAACCATTTCGTTTTTTGTTTTTAAAAATGATTTGCATCTTTCTTAGTACAATGATTGAATTCTTAGCCAAATTCTAAAACAAAAATAAGTTTTTAAAAACTAATTTTTTTATTTTTCAAATTTTGGCTTAGTTTTTTAAACTATTGGTAAAAAGTAGATAACAAATGAAAAAATTTAGAGGTGGAAGTAGTTTCTATAAACTTAATTTTAAAAAACAAAAAACTAAAACCAAATTGTTACCAAATGAGGACTTTGTTTTTTATTTTTTATTTTTGAAAATTAAGCATATTTCCTCTCAATCTCTTACAATAATTTGCATCTTTTTTAGGTAAAAGAGCTAAATTCTTAGTCAAATTAAATATATATAATTTTTTTTTTGAAAAATCTATCTTTTTAGTTTTCAAAATTTTGTTTGATTTTTTAAAACATTGGTAAAAGGTAGATAATAAAATAAAAAATAATGGTGAAAGGGTGTTATAGGCTTATTTTCGAAAATTAAAACAAAAAATCAAATAGTTACTAGATAGAATTTTAGTATTTATTTACCAAACACTATAAACAATTAATTTGTTCTAAGTCTCAAACTGAAATGTACCGAACACTAGTTTATTTCCTATTATAGTTAACTTTTTTAAAAGCACAATTGTGCAATTATTTCAAAATTATAGTAATCTTAAACTAAGCTTATGTTCAACAA